>JARQWZ010000545.1:0-220000 GCA_033150135.1 Gobio occitaniae | reverse complement strand
TCCCCAGGATTCTTTGATGAATAGAAGGTTCAAAAGAACAGCATTTCTCTGAAATAGAAAGCTTTCAAAAATCCTAAAAATATTGCACACAACTGTGTTCACCATTGATATTAGAAAACGTAACATTTTGCAGTTTATTTAGTAATTGTTTAAGGCCATTTCGCGATTTCAATCATCATGAAATAACATGCTGCAAAAAGTCATTTCATGTGCTCTTGGGGGCCTCCTGGTGGCAAAGGGGGACCTAAGCAGCCGCTTAATTCGCTTATGACTTGGGCCGGCTCTGTGCGTAAGACATTAGGCATTTCTCAATGTCAAGGAAGGATCCTCGGAAACCAGAATTCCGATGATGCTACGTCATCAACATCCGTCGAAGGACTGTTCCAATGTCGAGGATCCTCGGAATTTCAACCAAGGTCTGAGTCCTTCGTTCAAAAAATATGCCAAATACAGGAAAGGCTGCATACGTGTAGCCTTCACGCTCTCAAATCACCCACAATCCTATGCGCGCAGCTTTGCTATCTTGTTCAAAAAATACAAAATATCGGACGTTGGCGGAGTCGGAGCGTTAACGGGGCAATATGCTAAAAAGTGTAAGTATTTACATTACCAAACATTTGTTATAACCGTAGTAAATATAAGTAAAGTTTAACCTTTAAATGCCAGTACAAATTACTACCGTATTGATATTATACAAATTACGTTATTGATGGCTAACGGACCTTTTCACTGACTTAATGACGCAATGACGTGCACTTGCTAGCCTGTTCCATTTACGTGTTCTCCGAATGCTAAAGAGGAGCCTCGCCTAGCCTCTAAAGGAAGTGACTTGGAAGGACCAGTCCTGCAGAGGAAGTATCCTTGACATTGAGAAACGCCTATTGTGTTTGTTCGCTTAATTTCACCGCAGAACCGATTGTAAACAAGACACAGGTCAGGACTGGATTTGCAGACACATTGATATTAAAACACAATGCTGTGCCTTCTATTTTGGATCCGACAGGAATGGTGCAACACACTTATATGAGTAAAACATGTTTTTATATGTGTTAGTATTGCATTGTTATACAGATCGTTTGATATCTATTGATTACATACCTTAGCACGCACGCAGTCACAGGCTGGAGAAGGTGTTATTGGTTCATTCGTGATCAGACTTGGACTTGTCCCGGACTTGTCCCCAAAGTCCCGGGGATATGTGCTTTTTAGACGGGCTATCACCGGCAGGCTATAATGAAATAACATTACTTTCTTGCGCTGTCGGAATAATCAATATTTCGATATATCGCACATATGACCTCAATAATTTTTGTGATGCAATATATCGCATATTATGGTTACATGAAAATGAATGTCACCAACATTTTACTCGATTGTGCTGTCATCTTGTATGTTTTCTGTGACGGAGGCGAAAGTGGTTCTCGGGCAGTTCCTTCATACACAGAGCGGTTATCGACAGGTGAAAAAAAGCTGTCATTTGAGGCGTTATAGTGTTTTCCCGACCGTTTGGAAGAATAAGCCCAAATGGACTCGATTTCAAAGCCGCGATCCCCTGTTCCGCTGCACATCAACGTAGAATGACGAGTGTTAAAGCCGTTTCACAAGGGAAAATGTTTATTTACTATTTATAAAAAAAAAAGTATTTTTATTTAAGATAATGTATTTTTTACCCTTAATTTCCATGATCTAAAGAATTAAAAGGATGTCATTTGAAAGTGTTGTCACGGGGTGAGGAATCACACGACAAGGCAGGTTGAGTGAAAAGGCCCCGGAGGGTGGGTTTTATTTACAGTGCAAAGTGAAACGGTGCAAACAGTCAGTGAGCCGGTGTGTGATGGCTGGTGCTCCTCGTGCTCTGTGGTGTTCGATCCTGGTGAAAAGGTGGGTGTCCAAACGTGCTCCCGTGAAATGGGCTGTCGGTCACTCGCTGCCTTCTGAGGAGAACAAAGAGAGAGGTTAGTCCAGCAGTACATTCAGCTCGAGACCAGAGTCTGTCTGTCTGCTCAGCCGTAGCTGCTTTTATGCCTCTGGGCTGATGAGGTGCAGCTGTGACCGATCAGCCCATGGTGATGACGTGCAGGTGCGTTGTTGCCAGGGCGACGCTGATTCCTCTGGGTGGACTCGTCACAGTGTGTAGGTCTACTTATTGTTATATTAGGATTATATATTCAGTGGCATAAAATAGTCTTAAAATGACAATAATATCGTTTATCGCAATTATTTCTGGGACGATATATCACGAAACAAAAAGTAGTTATCGTGACAGGCCTAGGTTCACAGTTATATTCACTGATGATCGGGCGAAATGATACAGAAATAACATTCCAATCAATCGCGAGTGGATGAGAGATAAATCATTGTGTTTGTTTGATAAAGATATTTTTCGAGCCCTGTGAGCGTTTCTCCAGACGCGTTCAAAACAATTCCACACGTGTACTGACAGGGGAGCAGAAACATATGCAAATATTATCCAATCCTAGCCGTGGGCGTTTGCTTCCAAGTCTTCAGTGCGGCACGTCCATCAAAACCAAGGCAGAAAATAGCCTATAACTTATTCATTATGATGTTTCTGAATGTAAAAACCACGCAAACGTCATAAGTTGACCTCAGACAACAGTATAAAAAAATTTAAAAAACAGTTCATGACCCCTTTAACTTAAGCAAATTAAGCAAACTAACCCTGGATCATGAGCTCCGGAGTAGGTTATGTTCATAGAGTGAGTTGCTATAATTACACACCCTGAAAGTTACCTCCGTTTTTGGAACCGAAAGTTGAGGTTATCCGCTTACTTAAACCCGGGTATGCAACATAACCTGCTTTCTGGAATACCCTGATCTCAATGCATCAGCTAACAAAATTAAGCTGTTAAAGATGGAGATTTAATAGCCTGAATTTGCTTTTGATTGACAGATGGGATGTGAACTTTGCTCACAGTGACAACTTTGGGCAACGCTTTCTCAAATGTGTCAGTAGTTTAGTTGAGTGTGTGAAGCTCCTCTCACATGAGGAGCACCGGTGCGGCTTCTCTCCCGTGTGCAACCGTTCATGCGCTCTCAGGTGTCCCGACTGGATGAATCCCTTTCCACAATGCGAGCACGTGTACGGCTTCTCTCCCGTGTGAATCCTCTGGTGTCGCCTCAAGGAGTCGGCCGTATTAAAGGAATTCCCGCACTCGGAGCACTTGTGAGGTCTTCCACCGACATGCATTTTCTGGTGCTCGTTGAAATACTCCAGCTGGGAAAAACTCTTCCCGCAAAAAGAGCACAAGTGAGGCTTCTGGTTTGCGTGCATCTTCAGGTGTCTTTTCAGCAGTTTGGCCAAAATAAACTTCTTGTCGCACTGATCGCAGCCGAACGAGCTCACTCCAGAGTGCCGGCGCAGGTGGTTTCTGAGGATGCTTGTGGAGGTGAAACTGCGTCCGCACTGAGCACACGTGAAGGGTCTTTCTCCAGAGTGAACTCGCTGGTGTCTGTTAAGGTTTGCTTTTTGCGTGAAGCTCTTTCCGCACTGAATGCACGTGAACGGCCTCTCTCCGGTGTGAATTCGTGTGTGTTTATTGAGGTCTCCTTTATGCAGGAAGCTCCTTCCACACTGCGGACAGATGAAATAGTTTTTGCCTCCTGACTTCTCTTCAGTTGTGAAGTGATGCTGATGGTGTTTCTCCTCCAACTCCTTCTGTTCCATCAGGTCTAAAATGAAGATACGAAAGTGATAAAAACAAGTCCGTAAACATGTCTTGAACATTGGGGGGTGTGGGGACTGATTTTTTATAAACGCCTATAGAAACAGAACCGTCTAATTTAAATAATTAATAATAATTTTGAATTATTTGCAAATAACATTTGTATTAATTTGCATTCAAATCTGCACATATGTTCTTTTATTTGTATTTCTAAAATGTTGAAACGTTTCTGGTCTCTTCACACTCAACTAGGAATGACATGAATCACATAAATGCATATTTTCAATTCAAAACCACCATATTTGAGAAAACAAAGAGTAGTTTGACATTGATGAGCGCTGTTAGATGTGTGTGTGTGTGTGTGTGTATTTTATTTATATATATATATATATATATAGTGCTGTCAAATCGATTAAAGGGGCTATATGCAACTTTTTCCCCAAAATAAACGTAACAATAGCCTTTTTATTTTACCGTTTATGACTCAAACATCTCCTGATGAGCATACTAACACCTTGTCCGCTCACAGTGGGTGCACCTATAAGCCTGTATCCTATTTTTCCTATTTTCTGGCGGGTCGTTTTTTCCCGCGCTGTCTGCGGATGTGACGTCACCACCGCTGCGAGAGCGAGCAGAAAATAAGAGCAGTTCTGATTTTTGGCCACAGGTGTCAGTCGCGAGTTTAAATTTCAGAAAAACGCATATAGCCCCTTTAATTCGCAATTAATTAATGGCATCCAAATAAAAGTTTGTGTTTACACGTATATATGTGTGTGTGTGTGTACTGTGTATATATATATATATATATATACAGGGCTCGACATTAACGCTTGTCCGGGACAAGTGGGTTTTTTGAAGGGGCAAGTGAAAGAGAATTTTACTTGCCCGATGGACAAGTAGCCTGATAAAACGTCATTAACAAAAATAACTAGGGAATCACCCAAATGCAAGAATGAATCTGCATTCATTACTGTAAGTGGCGATTGACAGTGAATGATAATACTGTATAATGAACTGACGGTAACTAACGTTGCACTGTTGACGCTCGCGCAGCCTCTCGAGGAGAAATCGAAACAAATGTGCACCGCTCACACAGAGAAACTCAGTTAACACACTGCCGTAAAAATGTAGAAATGTGGAGTTTATTTATATTTATAACATGATACAGTTGCAATGTCACATTACCAAGAGTGCTGTTTTCCTGAATAACATCACGACTGAAAATGACACTGATTTCAAATGACAGTTCCAAAAACAATTATTAACATTAAGTCACTTACATTTTGATGCAATATTGAGTGTTTTTGTTCTATTTCAGCAGCGAAAATAGTTCCAAAAGATCACAGCAGAACGAGTGTCACAGCAACAGCGTGTTAGTGAATGATTCAGCGTTTTGAATGAATCGATAGAATCAAAGATTCAATGAACTATTCGTAAACGACCGCCTCATTCTTGAATGAATCAGTGTTTGAACGAATCGACTCAATGACTCACTCATTCAGACGGTCACCTGCTGCCACCTACTGGTGGTTTAGTTTCATCTTTCCAGCATTTCTTATTTGTATATTCAAAAAATATTTAAACAATCTCATAACATTATTTAATGCAGTTGTAATTTTTCAGTGTAAATTATTTTATTTGACTGGTAACAGCCTATAGTGTCGTCTTCTAATTTAATTTATTGATCCAATTTAAGAATATAAAAGGAAATCTGAATCATAGCCTATATTTAATAAGATTAGGGGGAAATGCCCTTTATAAAAGGTAAAAATATCACAGATATGCATGTCAAAGCTGATTGAACACTGGTGAGAATATTGCTTCAGAATAAATTTTATTTACAACACACAGGGCCGGATTAACCATGAGGGCAACTGGTCACTTGCCCAGGGGCACAGGACATCTAAGGGGCCCTGGGCACTGTCAAATATTATGTTAGATCACGTTATAAACGCAATCCTTACTTTCCTAATTATATTTTTGCAACCCGTTCGATCAACATATGTTAAATCACGTAAAAAACAGTGTCTGTAGCTTCTTGCGCTGCTGTGCAGCGAGCGAGGACGAGCTGTCAAGTCGAATCACGTGACTTGACGCTCTGAAATCAGTGTTGCCAGATTGGGCGGTTTTGAATTTTATTGTGCGGTTAAAAACGGGTTTGGGCAGGTGGACAAAATTTGGGTTGGTTTGGTGGTTTTCAAACATCTAAATTGTATAGTCTAATTGGTTAATAACAAACTCAAGTGTGCATCATGACACACACCGGCCCAGCGTTCAGCGTAGAGTCAGCTGGCGTTCGTGTTGACGTCGCTGACGAGCACGCACTTTCAGCCAATCAGCGATCAGCAGGGAGTCGCGACTCGCGCTCATTCATGACAGGTTTTCAGCGCAAAATTGTAGCTGGATTTCAAATGATCGCTATGCCAAAGTGGCATAAATATACAGTAAGTTATCTACAGTAATGAGTGGGAGAGTGACCCAACTCTCAAAACGTGGATTACACCTGTGACTCAAAGACTCTTTATACATATAACTAACTCCAAGAGGTTGAATGACTTGAATTGAAATCGAATAGGATAGTAACTTATATGACTCCTGAGCATCATGGTGTGCACACTGGCCTGATCAGGACATCTGCACCTTTTAAAGCGTCTAGACTGCGCTGTACTCGTCCCAACAGCTGCTGAAAGAGGTTTGAATCAACGATTAATCCATTTTGACTGTGTTAAGTTCTGCGTTATGTTCTATAAATATGTACTTCACGAAAGACATAACGTTACTAGTTATATCTGAAGTTAAAGCACAGCACAAAAGTAAACGCATTCTTGTTGTTAATTTTTTGTTGTAGGAATATTGTACAGCATCAGTGAATGACACATTTTGGCTGTGGTGTGTGCAGTAATGTGTGCGTAATGCCTGCTAATTACATTGTTTATTCTGATTATATTGGGCACTTTTTGCACTTAAATTAGTTTATTCTTACTGTTGACATTTGAAAATGATGCATGTGTTTTTCCATGTCATGCATGACTGTTTTTGAATGCCCTGTTTTGATCCATTTTCCTGGGAATTTTTTTTAATTTTTACATCATTATTTTGTTTTAAGGAGATAAAATGGTGCTAATCAGCCTTGATTGACATGGCAATAAAATTATATCAAATTATTTTGGCAGTTCAAATGTTGGGCGTCTTTTTCTTGAATTGGGTGGGTTTTAGTGAGCTTTTGGGCTTGGAATCGTCGACCCAATCAGTCAACACAGTCTGAAATTTAAGCAGGAGCGCTAAAAGAAAATGTAAAAGAGAAAAGGAATTGAAATTAGTCGACATTATGAAACATATTCCAAAAATAGCCACAATTTCACATTGTAGCATTTTAGGAATAAAAAATCTCTGGTTTTAAGTTAAGGCTTCACTAGCTGTCTGCTTTATTTCACTGTTGCAGTCAAAATATAGGTTGATTGGCTATATTGAAACATTTAATAATCACTCTGTAGCAGCCACTAAGTTCTGTGAAAGATTAATTGTAAAAAGTTATGTTAAACATTAGTGCATCATTAGTGTTCTGTCTCTTGAATGCACTTTATGCTGAGGCTATTACATACATCTCCACTGAGCATTGCAGAAGCCTGATTTGTTAGTATAGAAGTATAGGCTATATGCTCTTGGTGATAGCGACCTTGCGATTGTTGCTTTGGGGCAGGGGCAGGGGGGGCCCTTGAGTCTTGTTGCCCAGGGCACAGGAAATTGTTAATCCGGCCCTGACAACACACACAAAAAAATATATTTTTTTTTCCGGACAAGCACATTTTTTACTCGGACAAGTGGATGACAGATTTGTGAACATGCTTAATGTCGAGCCCTGTATATATATATATATATATATTCACAAAAACATTAGAAACTAGTAATAAGTCAAGAAATTAGTCAAGTAATAATAATAATATATAGTTATTCGTATTATTAATTCATATTACCTGTCAAATTATTATATAATGAAAACAATTATATAAAAATAAAGTTTAATGGCAGGATGGCACGGAAATGTTTAATTTTTATGTAAATGTTTTGGTATTATATAAGTATATAATATAATAGTATATAATGTATTTATTTACAAGATCACATGGAAGCTGTCAGATTATATAATAATAATATTATATACAATTAGCACTGTTAATTCTTAATATTAGTTGTCAAATTATAAATTCTACAATAATAAAATGTACAATAATAATAACATTTAATGGTAGGAAGGCCATTAAAACTGTTAATGTTTTGTTATTTATATTTTACAAAAAATACTGGAAGCTGTCAAATAGTTATTATTATTAATAATTGGTGTCAAATAATAAATATAATGTTAAATTGCACTGCTAATAATAATAATTATAAAATATTTATATATCTGACAGCTTCAAATTTTGCACCTGCAGCAGTCATTAATGAAGAATAAATAATAGACACCAAACCTGTTTGCTCCTCATATTCTTCTTGTTTAATTGTGCAGGGTTCTGAATCACTCATGTCCTCATTCTCCTCTTTAATAAACTCCATCTTTACATGAAAGTCGAACTCAGCTGAAGTAATTCTTCACATGAAGGAAGGATGTGAATGTTGTCCTCCAGCGGTCTGTCCCAGACGAGCCATAAGCCCCTGCTGTGCTCCTCCGCGTCGGTCATTCTTCCTCGACATGCATCGTAGGCTGTAGGAAGCGAGTCCGCCGTGGAACGGAACGCGACGTGTTTGAAAAGATTCGAAAGCTTGTTTACGTTCGACGCCGAAGATTCGAAGCCACGAACACGTGATGTATGGCGTTCGACGCTTCAGTCAGCTGAAAACCACGTGACTGACTCAGTAGCTGCGTTCCAAATATACAAATATTCCAAATATAGACACATTTGATTTAGGGGGGACCGCGGATGGTAACACATTTTATTTGAGCATCAGTAACTCAGTGGTTGTTTGTTCTAGATGGCTCGAATTTTGATATATTATAGCAACACTTGTCTGCTACAAATATAACTTACTTGGACATGTAAGACACAATCACAGATTATGTGAGTTAATGTCAAACACAAAGAGTTCTGTTGTCACAATCTACCCCACTACAGGTGTGAGCAGCAACATAGCCGTTTTTAACTATTTGTTTTTAAATGGTTTTATTTGCAAATTGGTTTGAGTCACACGGCTGTTTTCAGAACAATTGGTATTTGTACACAAATGTACAAAAATCAGGAACTTTCAACCCTAACTGACAAATATCATCACAACACAAATAAATCACAGTTCAATATTTACTTTGTGAAATGATCACTGTGTTCAATAATATAACCATAAATATATTTTGATAAAGCTGTAAGAAGCTTTGACTTCTTTTATGATCATAAAGCATTTTAGGAGATGTCACTCCAGTCCATTACCATTCCATCCATCCATCCATCCATCCATCGTTCTATCCATCATCCATCCATTCATCAATCCATCCATCCATCTATATATACACATCCATCCGTCCATCATTCCATCCATCCATCCATCTATCTATCCATCCATCCATGGTTCCATCTATCTATCTATCTATCTATCTATCTATCTATCTATCTATCTATCTATCTATCTATCTATCTATCTATCTATCTATCTATCTATCTATCTATCTATCTATCTATCTATCTATCTATCTATCTATCTATCTATCTATCTATCTATCTATCAATCTATCCATCCATCCATACACATCCATCTGTCCACCGTTCTATCTATCCATCCATCTATCCATGGTTGCATCTATCTATCTATCTATCTATCTATCTATCTATCTATCTATCTATCTATCTATCTATCTATCTATCTATCTATCTATCTATCTATCTATCTATCTATCTATCTATCTATCTATCTATCTATCTATCTATCTATCTATCTATCTATCCATCCATCAATCCATGGTTCCATCTATCTATCTATCTATCTATCTATCTATCTATCTATCTATCTATCTATCTATCTATCTATCTATCTATCTATCTATCTATCTATCTATCTATCTATCTATCTATCTATCTATCTATCCATCCATCCATGGTTCCATCTATCTATCTATCTATCTATCTATCTATCTATCTATCTATCTATCTATCTATCTATCTATCTATCTATCTATCTATCTATCTATCTATCTATCTATCTATCTATCTATCTATCTATCTATCTATCTATCCATCCATCCATCCATGGTTCCATCTATCTATCTATCTATCTATCTATCTATCTATCTATCTATCTATCTATCTATCTATCTATCTATCTATCTATCTATCTATCTATCTATCTATCTATCTATCTATCTATCTATCTATCTATCTATCTATCTATCCATCCATCCATGGTTCCATCTATCTATCTATCTATCTATCTATCTATCTATCTATCTATCTATCTATCTATCTATCTATCTATCTATCTATCTATCTATCTATCTATCTATCTATCTATCTATCTATCTATCTATCTATCTATCTATCTATCTATCTATCAATCTATCCATCCATCCATACACATCCATCTGTCCACCGTTCTATCTATCCATCCATCTATCCATGGTTGCATCTATCTATCTATCTATCTATCTATCTATCTATCTATCTATCTATCTATCTATCTATCTATCTATCTATCTATCTATCTATCTATCTATCTATCTATCTATCTATCTATATCTATCTATCTATCTATCTATCTATCTATCTATCTATCTATCTATCTATCTATCCATCCATCAATCCATGGTTCCATCTATCTATCTACCTATCTACCTATCTATCTATCTATCTATCTATCTATCTATCTATCTATCTATCTATCTATCTATCTATCTATCTATCTATCTATCTATCTATCTATCTATCTATCTATCTATCTATCCATGGTTCTATCTATCTATCTATCTATCTATCTATCTATCTATCTATCTATCTATCTATCTATCTATCTATCTATCTATCTATCTATCTATCTATCTATCTATCTATCTATCCATCAATCCATGGTTCCATCTATCTATCTATCTATCTATCTATCTATCTATCTATCTATCTATCTATCTATCTATCTATCTATCTATCTATCTATCTATCTATCTATCTATCTATCTATCTATCTATCTTTCTATCTATCTATCCAGCCATTGTTCTATCCATCCATCCATTGTTCCATCCATCCATCCATCGTTCTATCCATCCATCCATCTATCCATTCATCATCCACCAATATATACATCCATCTATCCATTGTTCTATCCATCCATCCATCCATCCATTGTTCTATCCATCCATCCATCCATTGTTCTATCCATCCATCCATCCATCCATCCATCCATCTATCCATGGTTCCATCTATCTATCTATCTATCTATCTATCTATCTATCTATCTATCTATCTATCTATCTATCTATCTATCTATCTATCTATCTATCTATCTATCTATCTATCTATCTATCTATCTATCTATCTATCTATCCAGCCATTGTTCTATCCATCCATCCATTGTTCCATCCATCCATCCATCCATCCATCCATCCATCGTTCTATCCATCCATCCATCTATCCATTCATCATCCACCCATATACACATTAATCTATCCATTGTTCTATCCATCCATCCATCCATCTATCCATGGTTCTATCTATCTATCTATCTATCTATCTATCTATCTATCTATCTATCTATCTATCTATCTATCTATCTATCTATCTATCTATCTATCTATCTATCTATCCATCCATCCATCCATCCATCCATCCATCCATCCATCCATCGTTCTATCCATCCATCCATTGTTCTATCCATCCATCAATCCCTTCATCATCCATCCATATATACATCCATCTATCTATCTATCCATCCATCCATTCATTCATCATCCATCCATCCATCCATCCATCCATCCATATATACATCCATCCATCCATATATACATCCATCCATCCATATATACATCCATCTATCTATCTATCTATCCATCCATTCATTCATCATCCATCCATCCATCCATCCATCCATCCATCCATCCATCCATCCATATATACATCCATCCATCCATATATACATCCATCCATCCATATATACATCCATCCATCCATCATCTAGAGAAGTTCCAAAAGTTCAAGGTGCTTACCAACTCCATCTCCCACTGCAGATGAGGGTCATCAAGCAAAGAATAAAAATGTCCTTTAGGCCCGCATCAAGGCAATTAAGCCTCTCTATCCTTGACCAGAACCTCTGGGTAAATGTCCGTAAGTCCATTCCCTTTTGGTGGAGTGTAGTCAGACCACAAGAATGGGCCGGGCTTTCACTCATACTGCTGAGTCATCTGGTGGCATATGTTCTGTCACATTTAAACTTAGGAGAAACTGGGTTGAGGACTCAAGTGCAGCAAAAGTGATTTATTAACAACAAAATAATAATAAAACACAAAACAACACCCACGAGGGGGAAAAATCAAACATAATACAGACACAAACCAGGAACAATCTATCCATCCATCCACCTATTTACGTTGTGAAAGGAAATGATCAGTGTGTTCAATAATGTAACCATAAATATATTTTGATAAAGCTGTGGTTTGCTATTGGTGGATCTCATGTGATTGACAGGTTGCCCCGCCCTCGTCATCAGAGAAGAGATGTCGCTGCAAGAGGGAGGGGAAGTTATTCTGATTATCTCATTAAAATAAAAAATAATAATGTGCACAGATAAATAAATTATAATAAATACAGCAACTTTGACTTCATGGTGACTTTAAAATGGGGAAATGGTGGAATGTAATGGCTGGGGGGACTTTGTGCTTTTTCCTCTGTATTTTAGAAGTGAAAATAAAGCTATAAATATTACAATATTGCACAATAGGAATGACTGAACTGATCTTATTCACTAATTGAAATAATGATATATTTCCATCCATGCTGTACTGCGTAAACAGCTCGTCATATACAGGCACGCATCAGTTTTCTTTCTAGCTGTGATAAGTGTGTGAGCAGTGTTTCTTCATATGAGCCGGCAGATTCCTGGCCGTGCTGAAACTCCTTCCACAGAGCGAGCAGAAGTACGGCTTCTCCCCCGTGTGAACCCTCTGGTGTTGTGTCAGGTGTCCCGACTGAGTGAAGCTCTTGCCGCAGTCGGAGCAGCTGTGCGGTTTCTCTCCGGTGTGGATCCTCTGGTGTCTCTTCAAGCTGTCGGCCGAGTGGAAGGCGCTCCCGCACGAGCAGCACATGTGAGCTCTCGCTCCGCTGTGTGTTTTCTGATGCCTTTTCAGACAGTCCAGCTGAGAAAAACTCTTTCCACAGAGAGAGCACGAGTACGGCTTCAGGTCCGCATGGATTATCTTGTGTCTTGTCAGGTGTGATGGCAAAATGAACGTTTTCCCGCACTGATCGCAGGCAAACGCCCTGACCCCGGAGTGAGAGCGCAGGTGTTTTCTGAGTCCGTCTGCCAGCGTGAAGCTCTTGGCACACTGAGGGCAGGTGAAGGGCTTCTCTCCGGTGTGGATCCGCTCGTGTCTGGCGAAGTCTCCTTTACGCGTGAAGCTCTTTCCACACTGAGGGCAGAGGAAAGACGCTGTGGCTCTGGTTCTCTGGAGAAAATCACTCTCAGTCTTTGAGCGTCTCTTTTCTCCTGTTCTGAAATGATTAACCTCCAATTCAATGACATCCAGCAGATCTGAAATCAAAAACATATCAAAGAGTCACTATCGTTCTATCTATCTATCTATCTATCTATCTATCTATCTATCTATCTATCTATCTATCTATCTATCTATCTATCTATCTGTCCGTCCGTCCGTCCGTCCGTCCGTCCGTCCGTCCGTCCGTCATCCATCCATCCATCCATCCTTCCATCCATCCATCCATCCTTCCATTCATCCATCCATCTATCTATCTATCTGTCCGTCTGTCCGTCCATCCCTCCGTCCGTCCGTCTATCCATCCATTCATCCATCATTGTATTTATCTATCTGTCCGTCTATCCATCCATCCATCAATCCATCCATCCGTCCTTCTGTCTACTCATCCATCCATCCATCCGTCCGTCCGTATCTATCTATCTATCTATCTATCTATCTATCTATCTATCTATCTATCTATCTATCTATCTATCTATCTATCTATCTATCTATCTATCATCTATCTATCTATCTATCCATCCATCCATCCATCCATCCATCCATCCATCCATCCATCTATCGTTCTTGTATAGTCTTTTATAATTTTCTAAATGCAACTTTTAGTAATTTCTAGTTTATAACATTTTTATATTGTTAAATATCAAACATTATTATTATTATTATTATTTATATGCATATTGTCACTTTATTTTCATCTCTTGCCTTACATTAATGGATAATAGCTCTTATAATATTTTATATCAACAGCCACTAAATCTGCTGAAATGCATTAATGTTTGTGTCCTGCATGTTCATCCTCAGTGAGTAGTCATTGGAGACTAACCTGTGTGTTGCTCAGGATCATCTCTGTTCATTCTGCAGGATTCACTCGTGTTCTCCGGTCAGTGGAAGTCAGATGGTCCTCCTCTTGCTTGTTTAGTTCTTCACTAGTTCAGTATGAAGATGGGAACATTCCCCAGCATCACAGCTGCTGTTCAGCTACTCTTCTTCTTCTGTGTTCTGATGTAATGACGGTGCATTTCTGCCCTCTAATGGGCCGGAATGAATGTGAAGTGGGCTTTCAATTGTATTAGCAGCCGCAATGATCATTTTTATTAACAAAACCCTCTTTTATATCACTTTTTTAAATGTGCATTGATGCTTTGGTAGTATTCCAAGCAAAGCAACCGTTACAAAATGAAGAAAAAAAAGTATTCTTCTTGAAACTTTAATGCACAAGCGTGTGTGCACGAGCATGACATATATTTTGATATTCACCATTAGAACTGATATACCAGGGGCGGGGTTTATGTAAAATCCAGGGTTAGTGATGTCAATAACCCAGGAGGAAGCTTGTGTAGTCCCTACCAGCTGTTTGTTGTAGTCCTAAAAAAGTGATTTATGTAAAAAAAGAAAATCTGAGCCAGAGTCCTGCACGGGTCCAATTTTGTAAATCCACACCGCAAGTACCCGCAGTGCTTAAAACCGCATCCGACCCGTTTTTCGACAGATAGAACCGACATCCAACCTGCACCCGAAATAAAATCAGTTTAGCATATCAAATTATAGACA
The DNA here is from genome assembly GCA_033150135.1 of Gobio occitaniae. Classification (NCBI taxonomy): domain Eukaryota; kingdom Metazoa; phylum Chordata; class Actinopteri; order Cypriniformes; family Gobionidae; genus Gobio; species Gobio occitaniae. The sequence goes on along the minus strand of JARQWZ010000545.1, from coordinate 205,083 downwards.
CAAATGTTTATTGCCAGCATACAGAAGTTATTACACGACCATTAACAAGGACAACTTCAGCCGAAGCTGTCAAAAGGCTACATCATGAAGAACATGGTTATGTATACTTATCATCTCTACGAGGCACATTCAGTTCTGTCCCCTTTTGAAAAATACTGTTCGATAGAACTGCTTGTGCTTGGTTTGTTACCACAGTTATCTGCGTGCTTCCTCAGCGATGAAGTTCCACATTTGCGGCTATCTTTTCTTCAACTCCTCAGGATCTCGACGACGGCAGTGCAGGCAGATCATGCGGGCGCGATTGCGATTCTCCTGGGAGGGCGCGCGTGCGCCGCGCAGGCACAAATAAACTGATATGGATTTTAAATTATTTTATCAACTTGAAATACAGGCAAGGCATATTTTTGTAGATGTGTTCCTAAAAATATGCATATATATTTTAGGAACACATCTACAATATACATGCATATATTTTTATACATATTTGTTTGCACGTGACTGTTTTAAACCCGTGTTTAGACCCGTGTTTCTCCCTTGTTCGACCCGACCCGCACCTGTATCCAACACAGATAGGATGTTTTTCACCCGTTTCAGCAATATTTTACCCGATGGGTGACCTGCGGGTACCCACACCCGTGCAGGACTCTGCTTTGAGCAACATCACACACTAACTAAAGTTAAAAAAGTGAAATCATAATAAACCACCGGATGCGGACACAACTGATAAGGACACATAACCATTAGGCTTGCTACGATAGTCGGTGTTGCCGGTGTTACCAGTGTCCAGACTCAACACCGGTTACATCACTTGCCCACCGTGGCACCGCCCACCGTCTTTATGATTTTTTTATAGTAATAAAATAATTTAGTTCAGTTAGAGAACAGACAATACAAATAAAAACTGAACGTATCTGCTTAATAAAGCAGGATCCGACCGTGACTCTCGGCAGCGGCAGGAGTCATTCATCAGATTTAAGAGTGAGGAGCTGACTGAGATGATCGCGGAAGATTTGGTTTCAAAGCGAAACGTAAAAGCGCCTATTTAAGGGAGTTTGTCATTTGTTTTGTTGTTGTGTTTTTCATTAAAAATAATAGACTAATGAACCCATAATTCAAGCAACCCGCAGCCGAATTGGCGCTAATTCAAAACCGAAAGTTAAATGTGCACGGCCGCACAGAGCGCGCATTGTTTACTTTCGCCTGGCTCCGCAGTGCGAGCCTCCGCTACGCTGACTGCGCGCATTTCTTTTTGGCGCGCGCACCCTCGCGCTCGAGCGGGCGCGTCGAGTATAAACGAGGCTTTACGGACGAACTGTTATTCATTCATGGCGTGCATCTCAATCATAGACTGATCAATGCTTGATCAGTGCCCTGACTACTGAACTAGGGAACTGATTGAGACGCACCCATGGCCTCACAGAGCGCGCATTTACAGACGAGCTGTCATTCACGGTGTGTGAATACGGAACACTGGCGCGTTTTCAGTTCAGAGCGGTCGTGTGCATGTTACTTTCGGTTAGATAGAATTAGTGATTTAAAAGCCTCCGCCGTTGATACCGGTATTACCGGTGTTGTCACACATCAATTAACCGGTGGGAAAATTTCCTCACCGTCACATCCCTAATAACCATGTTCTTCATGATGTAGCCTTTTACAGCTTCGGCTGAAGTTATCCTTGTTAATGGTCGTGTAATAACTTCTGTATGCTGGCAATAAACATTTGTGTCTATAATGTGATATGCTAAACTGATTTTATTTCGGGTGTGGGTCTGGTGTCGGTTCTATTTTAAACGGGTCGGGTGCGGATTTTAATTAGTGCTGCTGTCGGAAAACGGGTCGGATGCGGTTTTAAGCACTGCGGGTACGGGCAGGTGCGGATTTACAAAATCGTAGCTTCACGGAACTTCACGGAGCGGCGCCAGGCAAGCAGTAAATCATGCACTCTTTAGATGCAATGTTCACATTTTTCGATTTGATTTCACCCTGCAACTCAGGCTGGAAACCTGTACATTCATTTCTACTGCTTCTGTTACACTTTTGCGGGAACCAATCACAGACTGGCTTATCCACCGGGCGCGCTATTGGCGGGTTTAAAGGGATAGTTCACCCAAAAATGAAAATTAGCCCATAATTTCCTCACCCTCAAGTCATCCTAGGTGTATATGACATTCTTCTTTCAGACGAATAAAATCAGAGTTATATTACAAAAGTCCAGGCTAATCCAAGCATTAGAATTGCAGTAATAGTTGCTCTGTTTTTGAAGTCCATAAAAAGAGCATCTGTCCGTCAAATAACTGCTCCACGCGGCTCCGGGGTGTTAAAAAAGGCCTTCTGAAGCGAATCGATGCGTTTGTGTAAGAAAAATATCCATATTTAAAACTTTATCAAGAAACCTTTTTATGGACTTCAAAAACAGAGCAACTATGAATCAAATTCTAATGCTTGGATTAGCCTGGACTTTTGCAATATAACTCCAGTTTTATTTGTCTGAAAGAAGAATGTCATATACACCTATGATGACTTGAGGGTGAGTAAATTATGGGCTAATTTTAATTTTTGGGTGAACTATCCCTTTAAGGTGGGCTGTTGCCTGTTGATCACGCCTCTTGTGGTCTGATTGGTTGAAGAAGTATCCAATTGCGTACAGAGTCATTTAATTTATGCTCGTTTATCACATCTTGTGCAGTATAAAATACAGAGCAGACTCGCCAGACCAATGTTCAATCTTAAATTGATCTTGGTCTGGTGATAGCCAGACAGCTCCTCTGTAATATATTTTGAAAATCAGCCCGTGGGGGCGTTGACGCTTAAGGGGTTAAGACATATAGGATATGTATTAATCTAAAGGATCTTTAGAAATATATATATTCTAAAATGCAAGAAAATTTTTAATTTACACAAAACAATTTAGGCTATGTGTGAGAGATCTCAGATCTGTTCAAAGAGAACTTTGGTGATGTAGGTGCACTGTTCAACCACGAGATGGCAGCAGCGCACGATACATCTACTGTACGTCACAGTTTTTCTCAGTCGCTTTGGTACATTTCTCAGATCAGAATTGAAATTCTCAAAACCACCTGTTCAGTCTTCACATCATTGTGTCACTTTTTCTCATTTCTTTGAACAAGTTGCAAATGCTTTGGTACATCCATGCAAATGATTATGTACAATTCTCTGCTGTTCAATTATGTGTTATATTGGGTCTCTGTTGAATAGTCTCACCCCCCACAACATTTACATTTACATTTATGCATTTGGCAGACGCTTTTATCCAAAGCGACTTACAGTGCTCTTATTACAGGGACAATCCCCCTGGAGCAACATGGAGTAAAGTGCCTTGCTCAAGGCACTTTACTCCACTTTACTCCATGATGATGCCTAATAATTTAGGCATTAGTTCATAGCATAAGTCTTTACATGCAAAATGGTTGAACATAATATGTCAAGCATATTTCTATACATTTCCAGTAGACTTTTTTTCTAAAGATATTTGTTGTGATGTGGATGAGAATTTGTGGCCCAAAAGACAGGAACGTCAGGAAGACTGAACTGTAATTCCTACAGCACTGCATGTACAGGTTTCCTTAAAGGGTTAGTTCACCCAAAAATGAAAATTCTGGCATTAATTACTTACCCTCATGTCGGTCGACACCCGTAAGACCTCCGTTCATCTTCGGAACAGAAATGAAGATATTTTAGTTGAAATCTGATGGCTCTGAAAGGCCTCCATTGGCACAATGCACTTTACACTCTCAAGACCCTTAAAAGGCACTAAAGACGTCGTTACAAAGTCTATCTCACTACAGTGGTTCTAAAATAACTTTATGAATCGGCGACAATAGTTTTTGTGCGCAAAAAAACCCTAAATAACGACTTACATAGTGATGACGATTTCAAAACAAGGCATCATGAAGCTTCGAAGCGTTATGAATCAGCGAGTCGAATCAGCGGTTTGAATCGCCAAATTTCAGCAGTTTGACACGCGATCCGAATCATGAATCGACTCACTGATTCATAACGCTTCGAAGCTTCATGATGCCTTGTTTTGAAATCGTCATCACTATGTAAGTCGTTATTTAGGGGTTTTTTGCGCACAAAAACTATTGTCGCCGATTCATAAAGTTATTTTAGAACCACTGTAGTGAGATGGACTTTGTAATGACGTCTTTAGTGCCTTTTAAGGGTCTTGAGAGTGTAAAGTGCATTGTGCCAATGGGGGCCTTTCAGAGCCATCAGATTTCAACTAAAATATCTTAATTTCTGTTCCGAAGATAAACGGAGGTCTGACGGGTGTCGAACGACATGAGGGTAAGTAATTAATGACAGAATTTTCATTTTTGGGTGAACTAACCCTTTAAGGAGACTGTCCTATGTTCACTTTTCTACTTTAGTTTTTTTCTTTGTTTTCTTGGTGCTATGCAGTGCTGTCTTTCCCTTTCTGAATCGCAATGACATGGTCTGTCAATAAATTACAGTACAAACAGTAAATGTGAATCTTGCCCAGTCTCTTGCAATCAAACTCCCACACACACTAAAGTGTAACCAACAATTTACAATAATTGTCATCAAAACTTTAGCCCATGGTTTACATCAGAACATCCCTCCAGAGTACACGGTTATATTGACAACATGACTAAGTAATATGACTGTGTTATCCGTACACAATGACACAAGCACTTGTCATTCTGATGGCACTGACATGTTCATTGACACTCATTTTACTTTTGATTTTGAGTAAGAGACTGGCGTTTGCAGGTAATCCATGGGGTTTTGCTATTTGTACGAATTGTTTTGAGAAATGCACTTACTGTTTTGCCAAAATCGAGGATGATTTGAGAAATGCGCCAAAGCGACTGAGAAAAACTGGTGAAGCGTCAGAGCAGCTTTTTTATACTACAAACAGTATTTAATGTGGAAACGGAAAACTAGCTCACAGAAAAGTCGCTGTATGTATGAATTGCATTTTTTTTGTGGATAAACTAAATTAGCTTCACACCATTGCCCCATGCATGTTCTCTGTGTAGTTCTGTGCACCTATGATTTTAAGCACGTGCTGTCTTGTTTTGTTTATTCACTTCCTTCTCTGAATGTTTATGATTATACAGTATAGAGAGGAAGATAAAACATGTCCCACTTCCTGTGTTCTCGCAGGAGAGAGGGAGGAAGTCAATCGCTTTCCCTTTTATTTAGTAGAAAGGCATACAATGGGGTCCAAAAGTCTGAAGTGTTTTTATCTTGCTGCCTTACAATATGTTTGTGACAAATTATATGACTATCCTGTTTTTATGTGCTTTAGTGACAGCAGCCCTCAAGCCTTGAATAGAACAGAACAATAAACAGGACAATAAATAGATATTATTTATTAAAAGTTCACCAGGAAGTGAAGAGATAACCTCAGGGAGGTTTCCAGGCAGCAGCACTTTTATGATCACCTTCAAATTAGTGTTGGTCAGTTTCCTTGTTCCTTGTTTATTCACATAAAGGATCAGCCCCATCGGCAGAGCTGTATATCAAGCTCATTTTTGACTTTGTAATAGTTTGAGAAGGGCTGGACATATTTCTCATAAACAGGACATTAATCTTCCTCATTAAGACAAAGTGTTTATGACCCTTTAGTGAACATGAGCTCTGCTGGGAAAATTTCCTCTAATCCTCCCTCTATCAAAGCATGACTAGGCGTTTTGGGACAAAAACAACTTACAAAATGAGTTGAGTGTGTATATATATACACATAATAATTATACACAGTACACACACATACATGTATATTATGTAAGCACAAACTTTTCTTTTGAACGTGATTAATCACGATTCATCGGTTTGACAGCACTAATATGTAATATGTACTGGAGATGCATTTCTCTCTTTACTTTTAAGTATATTCCTTTGAATGCATTTTAACATTTTAACAAACACATCTACACTATATTTCCAAAAGTTTTGGGACGCCTGCCTTTATATGCACATAAACTTTAATAACATCCCATTCTTAATCCGTAGGATTTAATATGGAGTTGGCCCACCCTTTACAGCTATAACAGCTTCAACTCTTCTGGGAAGGCTTTCCACAAGGTTTAGGAGTGTGTTTATGGAAATCTCTGACCATTCTTCTAGAAGCGCATTTGTGAGGTCAGGCACTGATGTTGGACGAGAAGGCCTGGCTCTCAGTCTCCGCTCTAATTCATCCCAAAGGTGTTCTATCAGGTTGAGCTCAGGACTCTGTGCAGGCCAGTCAAGTTCCTCCACACCAAACTCGCTCATCCATGTCTTCATGCTGGTCATGCTGGAACAGGAAGGTCATCCCCAAACTGTTCCCACAAAGTTGGGAGCATGAAATTGTCCAAAATGTCTTGGTATGCTGAAGCATTAAGAGTTCCTTTCACTGGAACTAACCCCTGAAAAACAACCCCCACACCATAATCACCCCTCCACCAAACTTTACACTTGGCACAATGCAGTCAGGCAAGTCCCGTTCTCCTGGCAACCGCCAAACCCAGACTCGTCTATGGAATTGCCAGACAGAGAAGCGTGATTGGTCACTCCAGAGAACACGTCTCCACTGCTCTAGAGTCCAGTGGCGGCGTGCTTTACCCCACTGCATCCCACGCTTTGCATTGCACTTGGTGATGTAAGGCTTGGATGAGCTGCTCGGCCATGGAAACCCATTCATGAAGCTCTCTACACACTGTTCTTGAGCTAATCTGAAGACCACACAAAGTTTGGAGGTCTGTAGCTATTGACTTGGCGACTTCTGCACACTGTGACCCCGCTCTGTGGTTTTACGAGTTGCTGTTGTTCCCAATTGCTTCCATATATACCACTAACAGTGGACCGTGGAATATTTAGTAGTGAGGAAATTTCACGAATGGACTTATGGCAAGCCCCGGACAGCACGCCTAATACTCTTTTACTCTGTCTAATCATTTGTACGCGTGAACTTGTGAATCTAATCGCGATTCGTGTCTTTATCCTGCGTGCTGAAATGCTTCACTGTTTGCATTGCATTACTGCAGCCGCCTGTCCTGCAAATAAACTCCTTGTGTTAAATAATGCATGGAAATACAAGTACATGTGTGTCGTGTGGATCATTTCCAATCAAGCTGTAATTTTGCCAAATTATGCAAGAAGTGTGAAAATATTATTAAATCATGCATATGGAGTGTGACTTTCAGAAAAAATAGAATCTTTATGTGATGTATGAATGTCCACTGTTGGGATTGGCAGTTGGTTAATAAAACTAGTGCAAACTAGTTTCAGTTTGAAAAGATTTTCTAAAAGTCCACACTGCCAAAAGTGGCCCTTTTGAAGAAACAGTTATGTTTTTAATTCCCCCTGCTGAACGTGTCTGTGGTTTGTGTGTCCAGCAGAGGTTACCAGAGGTCAGAATCGAGTCTGGAAAGCACCGTTCAGTCCAGTCTGGCTGTAAACAGGCCTGAGGTTATACATGTGTGACCACTGAGTACTTTAAGCACACACACATAGATGTTGGCCAGCAATAGCTTCACAAAAATCGAATTCAAGTGTAGATGTGAGGCGGACTGAAGAAATAGAAATAGCACATTCTTATCTGCAAATTCATCAACAACGATGACTCATTTTACATTTAATATGAAAGTGAACACATTGAACGATTAACTTTGGCTCAATGCATTTGTTAATCTGTGTGTTTAAACATGTTCTCTATTCTTTTTACAGGACTGACAGCTGCATTTTACAAATGAATCTGCTACCAACAAAATGCAAGACCTGGAGTCACTCCTGAACTCTGTACACACACAATTTAATTGTCAATCCTAAAAGTTTGCATGCAGAAAATCTTATATCACAATATGGGTAATTTTATTTAATGATAGTTATATATAGATCACAATATAGTTATTTTCGCTTGAAATAAGGTTTGCATGGGATGCAAAGAATGCACGGTTGCATTTAGACAAATCTGCTGAAAGTTTCATTCAGTTAATAATTCTGGGAGTTTGGGAGATTTATCCATTGCGAACCTCTGCAGTATATAATGTGGTTTTAGGATAGCATAGCTTGAATCAGAAAGAACAACAAAAGCAGAATTCGTTCCTTTTTTTGGTCTTGTTTTTTAAGTCTCATTGAAATAGGAATAAGGAAATACCAGTGTTTTGTAGCCACGGGGAATCCCTCGGTGCCCACACACTTCTGTCTTGCGTAATCCAGTTTGGTCGACTTGAGTCAAAGGATAATGTAATATGACTGAATAGGCCTAACTAGATCAGATCAGGTAGATATTACAGTGAACAGATCCTTAAAAACTATCCTGGATGTGACGTTACATTCAAACCATCTTTGTTAATAATGACATTTGACACTTAATCCCACGACTGTCCTGATAACATAACACAGTCTGTTTTGTTCCGCAACATGCCTAGGGGAGTGAAAATGTAGATGTAGATGTAGATGTAGTTGTCTGTCCTTACAATAACAGACCGGTATGCAATTCATTCAAGTGTAAAAGTTTACGTTGTCCAAGTTTATATGGCAAAAAAAGTGCACATACTTTTTGAAATCCAGCGTTTAGTTGATCCTGATAAGCGCTCATTGTCACAGTTGTAAACACAACGGCTTCTTTTTTCCATAAGGGGGTTTGGCATCATGACGGCTTTGTTTCCAGACGGACGGTTAAAGACAGTGACGCACATGTCTCCCGGAAATCAGATGACGACTTCGAAAGTGTTTCCCATTTTGTGTGCCTTATGTATCAGACGTTCAGCCAACAGTCTGTAGGTGTTACAGCTGAGACTGAGAACAGTAATGCACAATATATATATACACTATATTGCCAAAAGTATTGGACACCCCTCCAAATCATCGTTACAATCACTTCCATGGCCACAGGTGTATAAATCAAGCACTAGACATGCAGACGCTTCTACAAACATCTGTGAAAGAATGGGTCGCTCTCAGGAGCTCAGTGAACTCAAGCGTGGTACTGTGATAGATACAATAAGTCCATTCGTGAAATGTCCCCATGCTCAACTATTAGTGGTGTTATAACAAAGTGGAAGCAATTGGGAACAACAGCAACTCAGCCATGACGTGGTAGGCCACGTAAAATCACAGAGCGGGGTCAGCGCATGCTGAGGGTCACAGTGTGCAGAAGTCGCCAACTTTCTGCAGAGTCAATAGCTACAGACCTCCAAACTTCGTGTGGCCTTCAGATTAGCTCAAGAACAGTGTGTAGAGCTTCATGAATGGGTTTCCATGGCCGAGCAGCTCATCCAAGCCTTACATCACCAAGTGCAATGCAAAGCGTGGGATGCAGTGGGGTAAAGCACGGCGCCACTGGACTCTAAAGCAGTGGAGATCCCACTTCTCTGTCTGGCAATCCATGGACGAGCCTGGGTTTGGTGAAAGGTTCTTAATGCTTCAGCATACTAAGACATTTTGGACAATTTCATGCTCTCAACTTTGTGGGAACAGTTCCAACCTGACTGCGCACCAGTGCACAAAGCGTCGGTCCATAAAGACATGGATGAGTAAGTTTGGTGTGGATGAACTTGAGTCCTGACCTCAACCCAATAGAAGACCTTTGTGATGAATTAGAGATCAGCTTTTATTACGTATATATTTCATGACTGAACTTAATGACCATCCAAAACAATGCTGTATTCTAGGCCAAATGCGCTCATTATATGTGCATCAGCTGAGAACTTGTGAAGAGATTATAAAATGTGTAAAGGAGTCAAAACAGCGGCAGGAATCCCTCCGTCACACACACATAAACGAGGATCTGCTGCGAGGAGACGCGGTTCTGATGCCTGTACCGAACTGTGATGGGCAAACTCGCGACTATCCGTGAGCATTCTGTCCTTTTTAGGGTCTCATCTTCCTTCTTGTCTTTGGTCCACGTTGCATTTATATTTCAATCGAACCGCACAAGAGTTGGTTTGGAAGCGGACAGACACCCATCTTTTCAGTGGTCTCGGTCTACTTGTTTTGCAGTAACAGAAAAGTGCTTTCACACCTGAGCATTTGTTTCGAAACCTGGTGAGTTTTCCCCCTTGGGTCGGTTCGTATAGGCATATGTGAACACGGCAATCTTGCTCGGATCCACACCAAAACAATCACTCTGAGGGTGCGTTCACACTTGTCATGTTTGGTTGGATTGAAACGAACCCTGGTGCGATTTCTCGGTTAGTGCGGTTCATTTGAACATATGTGAACGCTGCCATACGAACCCTGGTGCGCACCAAACAAGCGGACGAGACGCTAAAAACATGAGTCTCTGTCCGCTTCCAAACCAACTCTGGTGCGGTTCGACTGATATATGAGCGCAACGCGGACCAAAGACATGTAAACAAACCAAAAACAGGACGTGATGTCACAAGATGCAACGCTACAAGTCAGCTGATTTGACAACGTGGAACGATCAGTGTATACAAAGTGAGTAGAGGGCAAACGTGGAGCAATGAGGAGGTAAAGTGTCTCAGATCTTCGTTTCTGCACAACGGAGGAAATCCTGCTGCTGTTTTGAATGTTTTGAACATTTTATGAGCTCTTCGTGAGTTCTCAGCTGGTAAAAATAAAACCATATGTACATAAAATGATGGCGTTTAATCCAGCACACAGCACTGTTTTGAATGTTCGGTAAGCGAGCTCCGTCGCGAAATATACGTCATAAAAGCCGACCAATCAGGTTGTGACCGTATCGCTATGCCTTTGGTTCGGTAACTTTAGGCTCGCTGTTAAAAATGCCAGTGTGAACGCTAAGCGGACTTGGGGGCGTATTACAGAAACATCTTAACTTTAGAATCCAATCTTATCTGTTTGGTAACCATGGCAGTTTCAGTTAGGACCACATTTAGGACAAACGCTATTACAGAATGACACTTCTTAAGTGCATAATCTTATCTTAACTATGGACATTTGCATTTACATTTTACATTTAGTCATTTAGCAGACGCTTTTATCCAAAGCGACTTACAAATGAGGGCAATAGAAGCAACTAGAACAGTCAAGGGCAACAATATGCAAGTGCTGTAACAAGTCTCAGTTAATCTAGCACAGAACAGAATTTTTTTTTTTTTAATAAATTAGACAGACAGACAGACAATGAATAGAATGATAAGTGCTATTCTTGATTGGTCAGGTGCTGCTGGAAGAGATGTGTCTTTAGATGTTTTTTGAAAATGGCTACAGACTCGGCCACACAAATTGAGATAGGCAGGTCATTCCACCAGGTGGGAACGATTTCATGCCTCTCTGGTATGGCACCACAAGGCGTCGTTCACTGGCAGAACGTAAGCTCCTGGAGGGTGTGTAAGTCTGAACAAGCGAGTTTAGGTATATTGGTGCAGAGCCAGTGGTTGTTTTGTAGGCGAGCACCAGTGCCTTGAATTTGATGCGAGCGGCTATTGGCAGCCAGTGCAGACTGATGAAGAGAGGCGTGACGTGCGCTCTCTTCGGCTCGTTAAAGACCAACCTCGCCGCTGCATTCTGGATCAGTTGCAAGGGTTTGATAGTGCATGCCGGAAGGCCCGCTAGAAGAGCATTACAGTAGTCCAGTCTGGAGAGAACAAGAGCTTGGACCAGTAGTTGTGTGGCCTGCTCTGATAGGAAGGGTCTAATCTTCCTAATGTTGAATAGTGCAAATCTGCAGGACCGGGTTGTTGCAGTAATGTGGTCAGTGAATTTTAGCTGATCATCAATCACAACCCCAAGGTTCCTGGCTGTCCTGGACGGAGTAATGGTTGATGAACCTAGCTGAATGGAGAGATTGTGATGAAGTGCTGGGTTGGCTGAGACCACAAGCAGTTCTGGAATTAAAACTATGAATAGAAAACGGTAACAGTAAAAAATCCTTTTTCGAGAGAGCATTACATTTAATAATGATATAAGATGAAGAGCAGCGACATTTGAGGGTGGAGAGACCTTTGGAGACCGTGCTGTGCTTTGATGATAAAATATTTGTAAATGAATACAGACTCCCACGACACAATTTTGCAGTTAGTTGATTAATTGCGACCAACATTACAGAGGCCAACGAGCCGTCACGGAGCATTACCGGTCGTTCTTCACTGGCATAAAGTTGGTTTGACGATGGAAGTTCGATAGGCTTTGCGCAAATTTAGGGACCGTCAGAAACGAAAATTTTGATAAGCTCCGTTGAAAAGTGAAAGCCTGTTTTATAAATCGCCTTTTGCACACAAAAAAAGGCGCTTGGTGTTATTAGACGTTCGATATGCGCACATTTAAGGACCGTCTCTAAAGTTACATACGACATTGGAACCTACACATTTCTAACTTCAATAGCATTTGAACGGAATATGTAAAATGTGTTTATCATAGCGGACACCTAGATGAACACTTTACAGTTGATACTATAAATCATTCCGTTCAAATGCTATTGAAGTTAGAAATGTGTATACCAATGTCGTATGTAACTTTAGAGACGGTCCTTAAATGTGCGCAAATTGAACGTCTAATAACACCAAACGCCTTTTTTTTTTTTGCAAAAGGCGATTTATAAAACAGGCTTTAACTTTTCAACGGAGCTTATCAAAATGTAAATTTCTGCCGCGCTGGAATTAAAAGCACGCCGTTGTTTCTCCATTTTGATTTTAGGTTTACCTCAGAAGCAGTTTGCACGTTGTTGGTTGCTTGGTAACAGACCCGACAGTTGATTACCGAACTCGATGGAGCGGTTTTAGATTTAGATTAAAAACTGGCCAACCAATGAGATCGGCGCTTTTGTTCACGTGCCTGGAGCTGCTGAAGTGACATTAAAACACTCAAGCACAAAACGGTCTCGCCGAGCACACATTGATACAACGAAGAAGTAGTAAGTAGACAAAGAAGAAGATGAGCTGCTAATGCTTCTTGCCAGTTAGTAAAAAGTGTGTGAATGGTTTTGGCAAGCACGTAAATACTGTCTCTCTTCTTCTCCTGCGTGACAAGCGAGTGTCAGAAGCGTAAAGTGCCGCAGCACCACCGTGGGTACCGGGAGCACTATCTACTGAATGTGCACATTCACTCTGCGCATCGCCAGTGAAAATCGCTTGGGTGTGAACACTCAAGACGCGCCGAAAAACGTCATGAAAAACGCTGGCGATAAGCGCGCCCGATATTCGTCCCGGTGTGTACAGGAGACCGCCTGAACGAGGTGGTCTCGGCCCAATTGCAAACTGGGGCGGTTCGCTTGAGGTGTGAAAGCAATCCGACCCAACGGACCAACGAACCAAATGGTATAATAATTTGTAACTATGTGCTATTAAATTGTGTCGGATTCTGTGAGCGAGCACATTAGTAATCACAGTTGAAAACCAAAAGAGTCCCTCTTCATCTTAAAATATTGTGTAATTGTGCTTCTATTTGCGCGTGTCTTGAAACACAATAAGCTCATGGAGCGAACCTGTCAATCATCTTGACAGATATAAGAGGACAGTTGTACTCGCATGTGACTTACATAAACATTTTGATACACTTTGAAAGGTTGCCTTGTGAAAGCGGAAGAAAATGCTAAATTAAATCCCTGTTCCGGAACAAAACAAAAGATCTACAGGTGTGAAAACACCCTAACAGAACAATCGCAACAAGGTTTGTTTTAATCAAGCCAAACATGCCAAGTGTGAAGTACACCTCAGCCTCAGGTGATTTTTGCATTCATTACATTTGTAACGGAATTTTCCCTGTCTGTTCATCTAATGCTGTTACAAAAGCGTTAAATGTTGCTCAATTAAATGCTTCCATAATGTTGTCATAGAAGTTCAAAATGTTTGGCGTCCTGCACTAGTGCAATAGCTGAAAGTGCATCCAGATGACCTTCAGGCATTTTTTTATAGCCTCCCTTTGCGGGAAACATGCACTTCTCTTTTTTGCCGCTGCCAGTTAAGACGGAGTGCATTTTCTCAGAAATGGAAGTTAAGCCTGTCAAAGCATAACGAAAGTGAAAGGAACAACGCTGTGTGTGTGTGTGAGAAAAAGCTTTCTGTGAAGCTGAAAGAGTATAAAAAAAGTCGTTTTTTACTCATTTCACATCAATAAATGAAACTATAACATACAACATATAACACAGTACAAAATATGACTCTATATAAACAAAACACACAAGTATAATAGTGCAACTGTTGTTATGGAAAGTTTGAAGACTAACAGAAGTTGTTCTTGCACAATCAGCTTTTGATCTAATGATCCGACAGATAAAACAGTAGTTATGGTTAGTTTGTAATTATATTTTGTTGAAAACATACAAATCAGATCTGCTTTATTCCTGTAACGGTTAAACCACATGTATTACTGCCAGACATGGAGCAGAGATACACTGGCAAAATCTAAATTAACTGGTTTTATCCAAGCCAAAAATGATATTAAACAGCACTGAATCAACTGAAAACATTAATTTATGCGAAGAAATCAGCTCAGGATAACTTTATTATCGTGATCCCATTTCTCTTTTCCTGTACTTGGTCTTTGTAAATATAACTGAATTCAAGTATTGCGAAACGGTTTGATCTCCAGCCAGAGTCTTTACCAAAAGTCTGAGGGAGAAAAAAAAGAAAAATTTCCAGAGAAGCGAAAGGCAGATCCATCATCCGGGACAATGCTGTAACATGAAATTGCAGGATCACTGTCAATGCTAATATGAAATGTATCCGATTTCCTCCAGACTCTCCCGGTCTGTGAATGAGTTGAGCAACACTGTCCTAACGGTTTTCTCCAGGGCTGGACATTGTCCTGGACGTGACGTCACTAACACCCTGCACGCCTGCCGCTCTGTTAGAAACCCCTCGAGAGTTTCATCCAAGTCCTTATTTCCCTCCTGATAACCGTCCAGGATGAGCAAACAATCCGCCGGCCCCAGAAGCGTCTCTCTGAGGTCAGACACGTCCAATGGTTTTTCATAATTAACGCTGGACTCTACCACCTGGAAAAAGTCTCCTTCCGCTCCGCTGCAGTCCACCAGCACGATCAGATGGAGCGGGGGAATGTTGAAGGTGTCTGCGGTAATGCTTCGAGCCCAGCAGGACGACAGGATTTGGGCCACGGTGGTTTTCCCGCTGCCTGGTTCTCCAAGCAGAAGGATCGTTTGCCTCTTGTCGGGCAGGACGGAGCTGATGTTTAGCGACTGGCCATCTCTGGGATTGAGAGGAAGAGATGACATGGATTAAAAATGGAAATCAATGAGAAATGTGTGTTTGTTGTGGTACAGTGCTGTGTTTTTCAGCAGTTCATGGGAAACAGTTACGCCTTCCCTCACATTTTTTCTTCAGTTTTTCTTTTTTTTTTTATACAAATAAAAATCAACACAATTCCTCGACCCTCACCAACCATTAAAAGATGGAATATTGGGGGAAGATAATTAAATTAATAAATAAATTTTAACATACACATATATATATACATATATACATATATATATATATATATATATATATATAAAATATCAGAAAATTAAAAATAATTAAATCTCATATTTTTTCATAATCAATCGTACATTTCATAATTAATATCATAATAAAAAACAATCTTATATTATTATTAATATAATTACGTCATATTTTCTCAATAGTGCTGTCAAATCGATTAATCGCATCCAAAATAAAAGTTTGTGTTTACATAAAATGTGTGTATGTGTGTATAATTATTATGCATATATAAATACACACTCATTCATGTATATATTTAAGAATTATTTGCATGTATATACTGTATATCTATATTTATATTATATATAAATACAAATATTTTATACATACATTTTTTTTTCTTCATAAATATATACATGAATGAGTGTGTATTTATATATGCATAATAATTATACACAGTACACACACACACATTTTATGTAAACACAAACTTTTATTTTGGATGCCATTAATCGATTTGACAGCACTAATATATATATATATATATATATATATATATATATATATATATATATATATATATATATATATATATATATATATATATATATATATATATATACCTACATACACAATAAATAATTTATAAAAATAAAATAATAAATTGATAAGTCAAAGAAAAATTTATTAATCAATTAATTAATACATAAAAATATAAATAATTTAAAAAGATAAATATTTAAAATGTTAAATAAAGAAAGAAAACAAAATGTAAAATATATACTGCATATAAATATATTATAATGTGTATATAAAACATCTACAGTATTTAACAGTTTATCAGAGATACTCTGTCAATAATAAGGCTTTTTTTTACAACAATCAATAATTTTCGGAGGTTAGAGGAAACTTTCTCATAGGTTGCTCTCTCAGAGTTCTCGGTTAAGTTTCACTTAAAGGAACAGCGTAATAAAAAGTTATTTACACTACTATTTGTTATGTATGATCTTTGTCTCAGATGCATTTTTTGCTCTATATAAGGGACATCAAGAGGTCTATAGCAGCTCGGATCATTCGATATGTGAGATGAAGCTGAGATCTGAGAGACACGTGAGACTTTCCTCAGGAGAAACCATGTTATCACATTGCTATAATAAATGCCAATGTCATTTTGCTTCTATGTATCTTGATTCATGAGTGTTTTTACAGTAAAATACGAAAATAAGACTTTCTGTGCAAGTTCATTAATCAGGGTGTGTGTGTGTGCGTGTCCTTAAGAACAATAATTTGCCGATGTTTCTAAGGACGTGTCCTGTCATGTTGTGACTAAGCAGAAACACACGAGTAACTCTCTGCATGGTTCAGTGAGTCAGACTCTTATTTCCCTCACATCAATCACTCACTTGCTGTGAAGTGCATATGACTCAAGTCTCTTTTCCATCTCCGTGTGTGTGTCGAGCTGTGAATACTGTTGTGTTAGTACAGCTCTCAGAGATGGAGGTTTTTCTGCAGGTTCTGCACAAATCAGAGTCACAAGATCAGCTCAATGATGGACATTTTCCCTTTAGACTAATGCTCACATCAGCTGAACTCATTACAGGCTTCAGCGATTCACAATCCCATGAGAACTGCAGATGTGCTTCAGAATGTGATATGGACACTTTTATAAGCTGTTTACAGTAACAAACGAGTGAGCGTTACAGTGTGCTGCCGCAGTCGGGGGTAAAAGGCTCAAGGGTAATAGTCTTATTTCCATATTTACTGAACTTGAACATGAATCAGCAGTTTAACTATTAACTCCTGATCATCATTTTTTTATAAAGAACATGCTTTACCTTCTGCGGTTATGGCACATGTTTGTGGTCTGTTCTCGTTCACTGTCAGTAACGCTGGGAATGAAAGACATTAATGCATATGAGAAATACTGTTCAATAAAATGAATAGAGAGTTTATTGTGTGGAGGTTCAATAAAAATACATTTCTTAAAGGAATTCTGCAGGATTAAAATGTACAGTAAAATTATATGTAAAATATATGCAAGTATGAATATTGTTATATGTGGGTTAAGGAAATTTAAATATATTAAGTTTAAACCTTAAAATGCCTAAATATATTACACAATTTACTTCAAGGAACAAGAGCATATTTCCAATCTTAAAATACAGTTGTATTTATAAAATATATTTTGAACAATATAATTATATTTTGATAAAAAACTATATTCATATATTTATTTATATAAAAGGTAATATATTTAAATGTTTTAAGTCATGTTGATGTATACAGTATATATAAGTAAGTACATAAATAAATTATTGATAATATATATAAGATATATATTGTTTATATATAAATTATTATAATAAAATTGTAATATATGTCATGTTGATATACTGTATTTTATATATTATCAATAATATATTTATACATTTTAAACTGTACTATATATATATATATATATATATATATATATATATATATATATATATATATATATATATATTTTTTTTTTTTTTTTTTTTATATTTATTTATAAAAAATGACAAATGTCATGTTCATATATTTTATATATTATTAATAATATATTTATAATTTTAAACTGCACTTATATATATATATATATATATATATTATTTATATACAAATTATTATAATATTATAATATATAAAATACAGTATATCAACATGACTTATATATTATCAATAATATATATATATATATTAAACTGCACTATATATTATTTATTTATATATAGAAATATGACATTATAAAGTCATATATGTGTGTGTGTGTGTGTGTGTATGTATATATATATAAAATATATAATATATATTACTTTTATCTATATCTATATATATATATATAAATATTTATTTATATATAAATATTTATATTATAATATATCAGTCATGTGGATATATTTTTTATATATTATCACTGATACATGGATATGTTTTAAAATGTACATTATATATATATATATATATATATATATATATATATATAAAATATAAAATAATATTTTAATATAGTCATGTTGATATATTTATATTTTTAAATGTACTTTAGATACAAATATATACATTTATACTACATATGTATTGCATGCTCTCAACGTCGACAGGTAACATGTTGTTTACAGTCATTTTACAGTGACCTTCATATCATCACAAGCACAAATACTTTCTGTGCTGGAAATGATGATGTAAATGTGAAAAACTCACAATCAGTGGTGGCAGAGGACGAGTGCGGGAACGGGAAAGCACATTTAGATGATTCACTTCTTCTGTTCTTCTGACCTGGGAATAGAGAGAGAGACACACAAGGTCACGTACACACGTTTATTATTTATTGGAATTCACCCATGGCTGCACATTAAAAGAGGATGTGAAATTAAAATTTTTGCATAGCAATGATTTCATATCTTCTGATTATGAGATAAAAGTTCAGCATTCAGCTCATGATCATGAAATGGACAAATGTTTTTGCCAGAGTCAGGATTATTTCGGGAAAACATGTTTTTTCAGGAAAATAAACGTGCTTCTTCTTCAAGGTCCGATCAGGTTTAAACCTCACAGAAACAACAGCACATGTTCAGTGGACGTGATTCTGTTCCGAAAAGACAAATAAAGCCTTTTGGTGAATGTTTCGTATGGAGGAACAAGTTCACGTAACAGACTGAAGCGGGATTCACCTGTGATGTAACCTGATTGTTTTTCCTGCAGAAATTGAAGACTAACAAACTAGGGACTCTCATCATGCGTCACATGATGCTGACTCACAAGACATCAACCATGGGCTATTTTGGGATGGAATACTATCTATTAAAAATAGAACGTGAATCAGTTGGCAACATTGCACAATAACTGGTTTGAAAATAATACTTAATTGCTGTGGTCATGTGACAAAAACCTGTTACATTGATGTCACATGACCACAGGAATAAAGTGAGAGGTGTCCAACAACTGCACATACACGCCACAGTATGCACTATATATACTGCAGGAATAATATGAATATGTTTTATGAACATAACCTGAGGTTAGTTAAGGGTAATTTACCGGGTCATTCCTGTTCCTGCAGGTTTCAGTTTCATAATGTCACAAAGTGCATGTACAAAATGTAATTTAAAAATAATATAAATGTAATATATATATATATATTTTTTTTTCAAAAGCATCCAGTAATACATAGCATGTGAATGACTAATGAGTTGTTAACCTTTGTCAGCTGACAAAACCCGAGTTTCTGTTTCCTGAAAAAACAGGGGATTCCTTCTTTAAGCTGTTTAATATCATGTGCATGACTTGCATGATTTCTCTCTCATACAAACAATAAATCAATCAAGCAAATCTATAGTGGCTACACCTAAAACTTCACCATATCTGATCGAGATGCCAGCGCACGTGCCAACTGACACGTTTTAATGGACTGGATCTTCAAATAATACCATGGTACATGTCTAATTGTCATGGTACTACTATGGTCAAAAACTAGCTATATGACGGTATGTTATTAAGAAGAATGTGTAATGTTATCAAAGTACCATTTTTTTTCCTCCGCAGAATGATGAAGATGAAGGCAATGGCTAAAAGCACGACGAACACGGCTCCAATCCACACGTACTGAGCAGAACACTCATGAAGGATTTCATCTGTGGAAACAAGAAATGCTGCCGTTAAACAGCGCTCAATAACCGTCTCTCAAAATAAACACATGAGGGATTTTTCAGAAGCTGACAAAAACCATCTGACCACTGTGAAGAGAATAACACTGACTGATCATTTTGTCCTCAGAGTTGATGTGTTAGAAGTAGGAAAAATGGACAAGCGTAAGGATTTGAGCAAGTTTGACAAGGGTCAAATTGTGATGGCTAGATCTCTAAAACAGCAGCTCTTGTGGGGTGTTCCCGGTCTGCAGTGGTCAGTCTCTATCAAAAGTGCTCCAAGGAAGGAACAGTGGAGAACCGGCCACAGGGTCATGGACGGCCAATGCTCATTGATGCACGTGGGATGTGCTGAACAAACAAGTCCGATCCGTGGAGGCCCCACCTCGCATCTTACAGGACTTAAAGGATCTGCTGCTAACATCTTGGTGCCAGATACCACAGCACACCTTCAGGGGTCTAGTGGAGTCCATGCCTCGATGGGTCAGGGCTGTTTTTGCAGTAAAAGGACCAACACAATATTCATAATGTTATCCCTGATCGATGTATATGTTATTTTACAACCTTACTTTAAACCAGTTATTTTTGTATATTTGATATTCTATTATTAATTTTTTAAATATGTTGAATTTTGTTGAATTTTTTTATAATTTCCATTTTTTTTTTGTTAAAGTAATATTCATTTTGTTGTGTTTTTGTCATTTTTATACATATTTTTTTTAATTTGCCTGTTGTTTTAGTTTAC
The DNA here is from genome assembly GCA_033150135.1 of Gobio occitaniae. Lineage (NCBI taxonomy): Eukaryota > Metazoa > Chordata > Actinopteri > Cypriniformes > Gobionidae > Gobio > Gobio occitaniae. Next base: position 184,336 of record JARQWZ010000545.1, on the reverse strand, counting down.
TTAATTTTAGTAATTCAACTTAAACTAAATGAAAATGAGAAATTATGCCTTGAAAAGTAGTTTGTTTATTATATTTTATTTTATTTAAATTAATGTTCATTTTATTTCACGTAATGAAGATTTGATATGCTATTTTACAACAACTTTGAACCACTGTTATTTTAGAGCATTTGATGTTTTATTATAGTTGTTTTGTTAATATTTAGAATTTTTATATTTATTTATTTATTTATTTATTTATTTATTTATTTATTTATTTATATATATATATATATATATATATATATATATATATATATATATATATATATATATATATATATATATATACTTTTTGTCATATTTATTAGTTTTTTTGTGTGTAGTTTATTTAATTTTTAGTTATTATTGTTTTAATTTGCAGTGGAAACTAGCAGAAATAAAATTAATTTACATCTTTTATTTAATTTCAGTTTGTGTTTATTTTAAGTAATGACGTTTCATGGTTTTTGTTTTAGTTAACGATAATAAGCCTGTTTCGAATATGGCTCAGCCAATCAGAGCTACGTATCTGACAATAAAGTAATTAAATTAAAGCTAATCGCAGTACTACTCTGAATACTAAATTTTTTTCCCCTGTATTATTATTTTTTATTAGTATTCATAATCATTTGTAATCATTATATTTTGTATTGAAAATGGGAATGTGTGTGGTGACAGTTTCGAAGCATATGTTGACTGAACGATCCGCTTTACATTCCGTTTTAATGGAAACCTTATGTTCTTCTGGGTGCATAAAACTCAGCCTCTTTGTCCAGAAAATGGAAGCTGGGTATGTGACATAAAACGGTCTTTCTCTCCCATTCTGACATATAAAAACAAAAGAGATCTCTTGGCAAAATAACTGGTGTCCGGTCCAGTGAATTAAACAACAGAGTTCAATAAAAAGTCTACATACTCTATCATCACCTATAATGAATGTGATCATGCAGTGAACGCAATAAACGTGTAACTCTGTTACATAACAGAAGAGATTTCCTTACAGACTTCGAAAGGTCAAACATCAGACCATATTTATGTCACAATGAGACTACTGTCTGCTGGAAAAAACGGCAACAAAGGCCCTCCTCCATATTTATCGGAAACATGTCTGTTTTTTATGTGCGTGTGTGTCTTTATCTGCGAATTTCATCCGCCCCCTCATCTCAGAAACACATCAAGGAAAATCTGCTTCACACAAGTCATAAGCGATTGAAAACACAGGCAACTTTCACATCTGTAGGTTGATACTGATTCCTACAGAGACAAACCAATTGACTCTTTTTCCTGAAAGGTATCATTTGAAGTGCTACACAATACAGCTACTGTTGTTACTAACATGCCCTTTAAATAACAAATCCTGCGCCATTGACTTTAGACCAGGTTTGGTGGTCAATAGCGCAGTCGTTTTCAGTTCCTCAAAATAGCAACGCGCTAACAATGCGCCTGAACACACCTTGTTTTCAGACCAGCATGCCCATGGGCGAACAGAAGTGCATTTGCTATTTAAACAACGTGGGTGCTGGATGTGAAAATGAGAACTGCGTCAGCCTGAAACTAGCAAAAAACACTTTGTGCTGTGTGTATGATAGGGTCTTTAAAGGAACACTCCACTTTTTAAAAAAAATAGTCTCATTTTCCAACTCCCCTAGAGTTAAACAGTTGAGTTTTACCATTTTCGAATCCATTCAGCCGATCTCCGGGTCTGGCGGTAGCACTTTTAGCATAGCTTAGCATAGTCATTGAATCTGATTAGACTGTTAGCATCTCGCTCAAAAATGACCAAAGACTTTCAATATTTTTCCTATCTAAAACTTGACTCTTCTGTAGTTACATCCTGTACTAAGACCGACGGGAAATTAAAAATTGCGATTTTCTAGGCCAATATGGCTAGGAACTTTACTCTCATTCCTGTGTAATAATCAAGGAACTTTGAGCCGTACCATGAGTTCAGCGGCGCAATGATATTACACAGCGCCTGAAAATAGTCCCCAGCGCTCCCTGTGTAAGCAGGTTGTCAAGTTGGTTATGTTGACGGAAGTTAGCCTATTTTCAGGCGCTGCGTAATATCATTGCGCCGCTGAACTCATCGTCATTTTTTAAAGGAGCTGCTAACGGTCTAATCAGATTCAATGATCTATGCTAAGCTATGCTAAAAGTGCTACCGGAGATCGGCTGAATGGATTCGAAAACGGTTATACTCAACTCTAGGGGAGTTGGTAAATGAGCCTATTTTCAAAAAAAAAGTGGAGTGTTCCTTTAGCATCCCAAGTCATTTTGCTTCTCAAGTAAACGTTGTCTGTCACTTTAAATACTCAAGCTCTTTAAAGCAGGATGGATTCTGATTGTTAACACACCTGGGGTGCTGAAGGTGGCCGCCTGCTGGACTTCCCCCTTGGAGAGGAAAGAGCAGGTGTAGTTGTTCACGAGATCCCGCTTGACCGTCAGCTTGCTGATGACTCTGATGAGATCTTCGTCTGTACGGTGCGCTAAGATGTTGGACGTCTCCGTGAGGTTTTCGTTCTGACCGTCGCTCCAGATGACCTGAGGCGACGGGAATCCCTGAGACTCACAGGAGAGCTCTACTTCATCCTGACCCGTTTTCCTGACCAGTTTCTTTATGGGAGTATAAGGAGCTGGAAACCATAAACGTAATACATACTAAAGTTAGAAGCAAGAAACATATGAAGAGGTGTTAAAATAGTCATCTAGTATTCAATACCACACATAGCTAGTGTCATCAGTAGAAAGAGTGTCCCATAATGCATTGTTAACCAATCAGATGACACCTTAAAAGTGTTGGCAGCTATCAAATGTTACTTTTAAGAAGTGTGTGTTTTTTAAGGCACCTGTAACATTGAGTGTGACTTGCTTGTAGTCTCCCTCATTTCCCTCTCTCACGATACACCGGTATGTTCCCGAATCTTGTATCCGGAGCTCTTTCAAGTGCAATACCGCTTTGTTTTCATGCAGACGTTCTCGGATGAGCTGTGCCCGCTTTATGAACGCAGAACCGGTGTAATTGTGGTTTTCTCTGCCCCTCTCGAGCCGATACACGTCCACGTCAGGCTTCGGGTTGACGCGGCTCCATATGACGGTGAGGTCGGAAAGTATTTTAACCGTGGAGAACACGCACACCAGTTCGACGTCCCCATGGAGCTCTGCCTCGTAAGCGCTCTTCTGTACATTCACTGTAAACAGGGCTGGAGGAAGACAGGATGAAAATGCATGAGACATCTTTTCTTTAAGGGGGACCTATTTTTCCCCTTTTTTAAAAACATTATATGACATTGTTGCACCTCCTCTCTTCCCAATCTGTCAATAGCCTGGTTTCCATTAACCAATGTTATGCAACTACAACCATTTTTTTCCCCTCTCGCTGGTAGGTGGTAGGTTTTATTGTTTCAGCATGTTTATTATAAATAATCTCCCATTTCTGTCTGCAATATAGAGAGGGGGAAGCGCCCCCCTTAAAGGGTTAGTTCACCCAAAACTGAAAATCCTGTTATTAATTACTCACCCTCATGTCGACCCCAACCCGTAAGACCGTAGAAAAGAAGAAAAATATCTTAATTTGTGTTCCGAAGATGAACAAATGTCTTACAGGTTTGGAACGACATTAGGGAGAGTAATAATGACAGAATTAAAATGTTTGGGTGAACTAACCCTTTAAGGACCGTGTAATGCCGTTTTCTGTACAGTATAAATGCTTGCGCGCTCGCCTTCAATCATGCAATGCATTGAAATAACATGTTTCTTTGTTTCATAACATAAGATTAATGTTGGGAAAGTTTTCTATTTGAGATTGATTGTATATGAATGCATCACAAAAAATCCCGTGCTCTATGGGCACTGCCATTAATAGAAGCGAAAGTTGTTTTGCACTCCGTGATAAAGGCACATTTAAATATTTTGTGGGAAACATAAATCCGATCCGTTATCCAGATGGCGACCGCTTGATGTGAACAAATGTTAACTCGCCGTGTCCTGATTGACTGATGATCACGGTGATTGCATGTTAATGCCAAGTGTAAACGCAGCCAGAATAAGTTACCTCTAGAGTAGATTATTTCTGATAACAAGCAAAATAAATAACAAGTAAATTACATTAGACATACAGTCTAAATTACATTAGACGCTGCTCTCGAATGACTGGATATTTATGAAGCATTTAAGGCTTTTTGGTGAGTCGCACACACTGTTTTTGCGCTGGTGTCATATTCTCTCTGCTTGATCGTTAATATTTATATCATGTTATCCAAGAATAGTACGTCAAAAATGTGTTTCTACTGAGTAGTGCGCCATACCATCCCCTTGCCAGACCGATAAACAAACACAGACCGGAAGTTAACGTCGGGCCAGGCGCGTAACCGTGGCAACGCACGTGCGTCCGATGAAACCGTCTATAGTAGCCTACACGATTTGCGAAATATTCAGATTTCGAATGCCTGAAAAACCACCTCCCGCGAGCGTAAGAAGTTTTTCTGATATTGGCGTGTTTCCATTGGGCATATTTTGTCTGTCTCTATGAAGCCCCTCCCCAAGTGTGTTGTGATTGGTCCATTGCTTTCAGCGTGTTTGGAACTGTCCCGCCCCTTACCATAACCACCAGTTTCAACCAAGCGGCAACCTCCCACAGTTTCTCTTGAAGCCAATATGGAAGTGACTTAAACTGCAATTCATCGACTGGCCACTAGGGACAGGCTCCAGAAGGGGCAGAATCTCATTGAGCTCATGTTAAAATGCCCAACTTTACAGCAGAAAAAACATGTTTACAGTCTGGTACAAATTGTGTTTTTTTTGTCTATACGGCTAATTTTGCCCTTCATGACGACTGTGAGGGGGTGAATTTTTTTTATAACTCATTGGTTTACATTATATTAAGCATTAAAGTTCTGCATAATTAAGGGCGTGGCCACTTTGAGTGACAGGTGGATTGCCGTTTGTCTGCTGTCTGTTAGTCATCGTGTCACCTCAGCTCTGCCCACGTCCCGCCTCTTTGCCCATTTTCTGTTATCCGAGTGTGACGCGTGGTGATGCGTTGCCAAGATGGCAACGGCCAGCTCGACCCTACTTTACGCTTCAAAAATGCTCTTCAGAATCCTATGGGTGACGTCACGGACACTACGTCCATATTTTTTTTACAGTCTATGGTTTCAACACACTACTACTAAGGGGCTGTTTACACTACATAGTTTTAACTTTTTATGCTTTTTGGCCATTCATTTACCAGACAATGGTGTTTTGGTGGCCTTAAATTGCAAGTGCAAGTTTTTGAAAACGATAACCTACCGTTATCTCCTCAGTGTAAACTACAAAAACGTGAATCTGAGAAAACGGTGACGTATTATGGGTTTAGTCTTGGCATGGCCGTTTGAATGCATATGTGTGCAGGCGCAAAGTCTTTCTTTACAAAAGTACTTGTCTGGCATGCATAATACAGCGTTTTATGCTAGTCGTTTTCGCGGATCCATATGAACGGGGATCGTTTTGATAATGTTATCATCTGTACGACGAAAAAACGTTTCCATTTTTAGTACATCAATGTCGTGTAAACGTACTGTAACGCAACCAGGCCCCACCCCTTTATTTAGCATATGCTTTGGGTGGGTATTATTAAAATGAGGAATATTGTGACGTGTTCATCCCCTGAAGAAAACTCAAGACTACAATGGAGGCTTTTCAGAGAGTTCAGAAACAGGGTGACGGATATAGAGAATTACTCCCGCAGGAGGGAGACTTTTTAATGCTCAAACAACAATATAAAAAAGTGTGAAAAGCATAAGAGAAGCCCTTTAAAGCACAAGATATATGAGACAACTTCATCAGTGTTCAGAACTGGAAGTGAAATGCTCAACGGTACATTTTCCTGCTCAAATGTGGCACTTTCATAGCTCATGAGACATACTGGAGTTCTCGTTTGAGTTTTAAGTATGAACTTTTTAAGTATGAAGAGAAATGTTTGGTAAAATCTCTGACTATCCTGGCAAATCTAAGCACAGTTTGTGACTCTTCCGAATCTCTTAAGCTTTTCAGCTGAAACTTTAGTTTGCTACATTAATGTCTAGAAGAACCCAGAGAGGTTCTCTCTTATTAGCTGTTTCAAGATTTTAAAACAGAAAACAGACAGATATGTGTAATGTATATCAGTCATACCTGAAACGGAGATGGCAGGCCATAGCAGAGCCTGAAATATGACGACCAGCATTCCCCTCATTGACCCCTGCAGGCAAAGACAACACACCAGTCTGAAATCACATACAAAATCCTCTTGATCTGAAGCCCAAACTGAGCTATGAAGAGTGTCTATGAGCGCGTGGGTCTATGAGCAGGACTGGTCACTGATGTCATGTACCACAATGAATCAGCAGCTATTCACTTCTTGATTTACAAACAATACTGACTGAACCAACAAAGTCTGCATTAATAAGAGTTACACATCAGTTTTTTGTTGTTGTTCAATTGTCATGTGACCCAAAACACGAGTCAGCTCTGGGGCATCGGCGTGTGACTAGGTGATTCAGCACGCATTCACATGCGGGACAAAACCTAAAGAGTCCCAGGTAGATTATCTCACACAGACAGAGAAATACAGGCATGGTTCTTCCTCAAAAAGCTCCATCTCTTTCTAAATGAAGCTCATCTGTCTTACTCATATTTTCCCACTGTTATTAATCGACAGCAATTTCCATAATAGCAACGCTAACGCAGATAAACCAATATATAACACACACACACACACACACTCATTAAGTTTAATTGTGTTACTTGTCGTTTCTTTGCTATTGTTTGTAAAATATGAGTAAAAAATTTCCTACACCAAATTTTATTTTAAACCCCCATTGGATGACCTGACCAGCGACTTGAGTCAACCACATTCTCCATTTCTGAGTAAGTACCTTCCGGAAAGCAAGTGTGGATCGTAAATAGGTATTTTATCTCTACTTCAGGCAGTCATAGTGATACTGAGAGGAATGGTGATGATATCAAGCACTTTACTCATCTGCTGGCGCTCACTTGCTGATTGATTGTGGACATGAGCAGGAAACTAGTGACTTTTAACTTAGATTCCCCAGGTTATTCTAGTTCACGTCACAGGAAAACAATGGTGAGATATAGTGAGGAAAAAATTCAAAAACAACACCCACATGTATACACTCACTCATAAAAATAGGGAGAGTTAATAACCCAAGCAAACTCTACTTACTCTAGGAACTCCCCTTTTCATTTTTTTGTTTTTTGTTGAGTTTCAACCAACAGCCTTTGGGATACCAACCCGCTACTCTGCCGCAAAAAGTTAAAATCACACAGATGGGTTTTCTAAAGATTATGAGGAAATTCACAGCTTAACCCTTGACCAGAAGTATAAACCTTCTAACTAAGATCAGTCTTTAGGGATACTCTGTATGTTCCTGTTGAGACCTACTCAGTGTTGGGGAAAGTTACGTTGAAAAGTAATGCAGTTCTAACTAATTGCGTTACTTAGTTACTTTTTAAGAAAACAAACTTTTCGGTTATTTTTGCGCTACTTTTCCTCCCCTATGATGACCCAAATGTGTTCGCCTGAAAGCCTTTTATACACACTTAAAGGGATAGTTCACCCAAAAATAAAAATTCTGTCATCATTTACTCATCCACAAGTTATATGAGTTTCTTTGTTCTGCTGAACACAAAAGAAGATATTTAGAAGAATGTGTGTAACCAAGCAGAGAGAGCAACCATAGACTACCATAGTAGGGAAAAAAATACTATGGTAGTCAATGGTTGCTCTCTCTGCTTTGTTCACATTCTTCTAAATATCTTCTTTTGGGTTCAGCAGAACAAAGAACTTCATACAGGTTTGGAACAATTTGAGGGCGAGTTAATGATGACAGAATTGGTATTTTTGGGTGAACTATCCCTTTAACTGCAGATACCGAAATGACATACACTGTGTGGTACAGTAGAAATATTTTGAGTGTCCCTTATTCTGTCCCTTATTTTCCTATAAAGAACCACGATTGTCCCTTATTTACTTTTCCAGAAGTTGGCAACCTTAGCCGGTGAACATGTCAAACTAACAATCAAACAGTTCAGATTTTCGCCTAGGATCAGAGGAATCTTTTAGGATTTGCAAAATTTGACTCAGACGGCCAAATCGTGGCCAAAATCGCACAGTGTGGACCCGGCTTTAAATAAACAAGTTCAGTCCCATAACTACAATAACAATGTAGATGCAAGATATTCTTCACAGTGCTGAATCCACTAAACCCAAGACCATTGAGGCACTTTCATAGCAATGATTTACTGTATAAATCATTTTACAGAGATTACCGGGGAGGATTTACATTTGTATGTCACGACAGGTACAAAAACAACATTTGTATAAAAGCCTTAAAAAAGAAGATTGTTAAGACTGTCTTAAGAACCCTTCTGACCAACTAGCAGTTAGAAAGACTAACCCTAACCAAAAGTTATGACTAGTCTTAAAGAAAAATATTAGATGACTTGTAATATTAAAAAATGACTTGTAAAATTACGCATTTTTTTGCAACTGGCCCTGGCCCTTGAATGTAACTCAGTGGACTTACCCACATTAAAAAAATGCTATAGTATATTATAGTTAAATTACTCTAGTAAATACTATAGTGTTTTTGAACCGTACTATAGTAAATATACTACAGTATATTAACAAAGTGTAGTAAATACTATAATATACTACAATATAGGCTACTACAATTTACTGTAGCATCTTTACTATAGTATGGTTCAAAAACATTATAGTATTTACTAGAGAAATTTTACTGTCATTTTACTATAATATACTAAAGTATTTTTTTCATGTGGATAGAGCCTCCACATACAGCATAACCAGAGAAATGTATATATTAACTATAAACATTTCCATTATTATAATTTTTTTTTACATTACTACCATGACATTTCCATGACACTTTACCCAATTTCTATGTGCACAAAACTCTTTTGAAGTGCATCATATTGCAGAAATATTGCAGCAACCCCCCCTTCCACAAAACCACAGGATGTCAAATTGGGTTACTACACAATGTAAACAAACAGCTTGAAACGTATGACTTTAAAATGACAAATTAAACATAAAATAGTAAATCAATAACTCTAAATCATGATAATTGTATAGCCATGCTCTAATTATTAGCTAGTAGGGATACACGAAATGTCTTACTTACTTAATGGTGTCTGTCACGCATGAGCAGAGCCTGTAACCTGTGGCTGTGTGTTGTGTTTCTGCGGGATTGTGGAGAGGAAGGAACAGCTGTAAAAGCTTTTCAAGCGCCACTCGCGCTGCTCATTGGTTGCGTGATGACGTAAGACGTGTTTCGAGAAAGTCGTGTCTCGTATGAAAAAAATCCTGAATATTTCAGCAGCTCAGCTTCCCTCCGGACACGGAGACCGAGACCGAGACCGAGACCGCAATGACAGGAACGTTAAATCATCATAGAATCCGGTAAACCATCACTGGAATCAACTGTTCATTCACTGACATCACAAAGTCTCGTTTCCCACCTGAATTAGATAGATATACAACGGTAAATTAATAAAGTGTAGTAAATACTATAATATACTACAATTTACTGTAGTATCTTTACTATAGTATAGTTCAAAAACACTATAGTTTTTACTAGAGTAATTTTACTGTACTTTTACTATAATATACTAAAGTAGGCTATAGTATAGTTTAGTTTATAAGTATAGTTTTTCATGTGGGAAGGAATCCTCTTCAGAAGAAAAGAATAATAATAATCAGAAAATGTTTCACCAGAGACACACTGCCCTTGAATAGAAATTAAGATCACCACCATCATTTACTGACATCTCACATGAGTCTTTCTTCCTTCCTTCCTTCCTTTTCACGTAATGAAAGTAGATGATTACTGAGTATGTGAAGCTTCACAATGACAAAAAAAGACTTTACAAACAAGGTTCCATTTGTTAACATTAGTTAACTACATTAGTTAACAATAAATTACTTCTAAGGCATTTATTAATCTTAGTTCATGTCAATTTCAACATTTACTAATACATTACATACAAGTTGTTAAATCTGTTAATATTTAATGGACCCCATTTAGATGGATAGATAGATAGATAGATAGATCGATAGATAGATAGATAGATAGATAGATAGATAGATAGATAGATAGATAGATAGATCGATAGATCGATCGATCGATCGATCGATCGATCGATCGATAGATAGATAGATAGATAGATAGATAGATAGATCCCCCTCCCAGTTTTAGTCCTTTGAGTTTTACAAGTTGTGCATCAATTTCATTTTGTGTTTGTCCAGCATGCAGGACTTGAAAGAAATGTCGTATCATTTTCCAAGAATCCTCCTCAGATTAAAGAAATTATAATAATCAGAAAATGTTTCACTGCCTTTTAATAAAAATTATCACCCACCATCATTTACTGACATCTCGCATGACTCTGTCTTCCTTCCTTTTCGTAATGAAAGTAAATGAATACTGAGTGAAGACTGAGTCTGTGAAGCTTCACAATAACAAAAAAAAGACTTTGCAAACAAGGTTCCATTTGTTAACATTAGTTAACTACATTAGTTAACAATAAATTACTTCTAAAGCATTTATTAATCTTAGTTCATGTCAATTTCAACATTTACTAATACATTACATACAAGTTGTATCTGTTAATATTTAATGGACCCCATTTAGACGGATGTATGGATAGATGGATCATGGATGGATGGATGGATGGACAGACAGACAGATGATGGATGGATGATGAATGGATGGATGGATGGATGGATGGATGGATGGATGGATGGATGGACGGACAGACATATGATGGATGGATGGATGGATGAATGGATGGGTGGGTGGGTAGGTGGGTAGGTGGATGGATGGATGGATAGATGGATCATGGATGGATGGATGGACAGACAGACAGACAGATGATGGATGGATGGATGGATGGATGGATGGACGGACAGACATATGATGGATGGATGGATGGATGAATGGATGGGTGGGTGGGTAGGTGGGTAGGTAGGTGGATGGATGGATAGATGGATCATGGATGAATGGATGGACAGACAGACAGATGATGGATGGATGGATGGATGGATGGATGGATGGATGGATGGATGGATAGATAGATAGATAGATAGATAGATAGATAGATAGATAGATAGATAGATAGATAGATAGATAGATAGATAGATAGATAGATAGATAGATAGATAGATAGATAGATAGATAGATAGATAGATAGATAGATAGATAGATAGATAGATAGATAGATAGATGGTTGGTTATTGTTAGTTAATGCAAGAGGCTGAGTAAAATAAATGAGAAGGATTTTAATATTCGGTGGAATTATTCATTGAAAGTTCAATAATAAAGATTAATTTCTGATATATGTAATAGTGGCGTAGATTACTGTAATACTACTTGTGTTTTTGACTTGGATAAAACATCCTGTGACAGTAAAGAATATCAGGGGTTTTTGTTTATATGGCTCAAGGTGAAGTCATCTCATTTCATCAGCACTAAAGGTGCTCATGTAATCACAGGGCATTCTGGATCTCGTGTAACTGGAACATTTTTGGATGTGATCATCTTCCTGCTGGTAGCAGACCAATCGAATGGCATCATCATGGTATGAGTTATATAGTCTGGGTTTCCCATCTTAATCCAGGGGACTCGTTTACATGTATGATGGAATTTCCACCGACGCCACACTGATCTGAAGAATATTAATATTAATATTTGTATTGTGTTTTTCCTTTTCCTTCACGGAAAGACACCTGATATGATGAAGATTACCGTGTCTTGTGTTTTTTTTTCAGGCTAGACCCGTTTGGTGGGCTCATGTTACCTGTAAAACTGCGTGACATGGGAAAAAACCTTTTAACACACGATCAGGGCAAAACACAACAAATACAAGCAATGAGGTTCAGAAGCCGACACTGAATTTAAACTAGGAAATGATTTCCGAGGATTTAAAAAAAAAAAGTAATCTACATCATATTACCAAAAGTTTTGGGACGCCTGCCTTTACATGCACATGAACTTTAATGACATCCCATTCTTAATCCGTAGCGTTTAATATGGAGTTGGCCCACCCTTTGCTGCTATAATAGCTTCAGCTCTTCTGGGAAGGCTTTCCACAAGGTTTAGGAGTGTGTTTATTAACCATTCTTCTAGAAGCGCATTTGTGAGGTCAGGCACTGATGTTGGACGAGAAGGCCTGGCTCTCAGTCTCTGCTCTAATTCATCCCAAAGGTGTTCAATCGGGATGAGCTCAGGACTCTGTGCAGGCCAGTCAAGTTCCTCCACACCAAACTCGCTCATCCATGTCTTTATGGACCGATGCTTTGTGCACTGGTGCAGTCATGCTGGAACAGGAAGGGGCCGTTCCCAAACTGTTCCCACAAAGTTGGGAGCATGAAATTGTCCAAAATGTCTTGGTATGCTGAAGCATTAAGAGTTCCTTTCACTGTGTTACGTCTCATGTTGGCATAGAGGTATAATGACGCACATAATATAAATGTCAACACTCTTTTATTCTGGTCTCTGGGGAGTAACTGAGGAGGAATAAAACAAGGATAAACTAGGTAGCGGTAACTATAAGTGGTTCGCTTTATTTACACAGACAGATCATTTTATAACAAGGAAAAACTAAAACCAACCCATATTTACAGTTGTATACAACCAAGCAGAAAGAAACAAAAGAAAAACAAGATAATCATAAATTAAACCAGACCACAGAGAGAAGGAAAACGAGCAGGGCTAAATTAACAAAACAACAAAACCAAAGCCCATCACTAACCAATCCCCGCCCTCTACACTAACTGAAAACAAAACGACAACAAAAAGAAATCTTCCGCGTTCAACACGACATAACTAAAACTTCACTGACTAAAAGAAAACATACAAGGAGTTGCACCCGCTCCTTACCTAATGTGTTTAAAGCTACACTGTGTGATATTTTCCCCCATCTAGCGGTGAAAAGGTATATGACCATCCAGTGAATATTAGTTTCTGTTCCTCTCAATTCCGATTTCGTTTTAACTCCTACGGTGGCCGATTTAGTCCAAGATTAACATGGCTTCCAGTTCGACCTCGTCCACATTCGACACGGTGCCATCGAGTGTTAAAACGCGAAAGGCGAAGCTTGAATTTATGGATATGTCCCTCTTTGGCTAATGTACTTTCAAGATGGAGGGGCAACATGGCGACCCGCATTCGAACCCCTCACCCGTATGTATTTTCAATGGCATATTATAAACTTACGAGAATACTTTATTACTTGAAAGAAGTAAATATACATTAATGAGCACACATATTTTTGAAAGAACTAAGTGCTTTTAGCTAAGAATAAACTAAAAAAGTTACACAGTGTAGCTTTAACAGAGAACTCTACGTGTATGTAAGATGTAGGTCCCGTGACGTACTTCCCTTTTCTCTACTCTCCGGGCTGGCAAAGTATCCAACAGGTACGACGTTCTCTGAGAAGAAAACAACACAACAAGCAAAGCGAACCACCACTAAGTCAGTAACAGCGAAAACAACTGGCACAGCCAACAAACACACTCCAAGCTCCGCCACGCCCCTTCCGTTCCATCAGGTGGCCTTTATCTGAAGCACAGTTGATGATTGGTTGCTTCTCGAGATCATTCATCGTGATGGACCTGGAAATTGACCAATCACAGCACCTACAACTGAGCGACAGGGGAGAGCAGGAAAACAAGACAACCAAAACATAGCAAAGGGGAGAAACACAGCAACCAATAACAAAAGGGGGAGGGAAACCAACTAAATCACGTAACACACTGGAACTAAGGGGCGAAGCCCAACCCCCTGAAAAACAACCCCCACACCATACTCCCCCCTCCACCAAACTTTACTCTTGGCACAGGCAAGTCCCGTTCTCCTGGCAACCGTCAAACCCAGACTCATCCATCGGATTGCCAGACAGAGAAGCGTGATTGGTCAGTCCAGAGAACACGTCTCCACTGCTCTAGAGTCCAGTGGCAGCGTGCTTCTATCTATCTATCTATCTAGCATTGGAAAATTTACATCTCCACCCTTTTGTATAAAAATGTTTTTAAAAATGTGTTTTTGTAAGTATATTACATTGTACTTGGAGTGGATTGTTTTATTTGTGACAATAATGCAATGAAACATGGCAAATTGTGCATCATTTTTAGCCAGGCTGTCATAAAAAGAAATTATGAACACATGCGAAAACAAGAGAGAACCAATTGAATATTAATAACTGATTTTGTTGAAGTCAATTTATGCTTTTTCCTGTTTATTTTTATTTTTTGCACTATAAAATAAAACCTGTCCTTTGCCCTTTTTTTGCAATATAATTTTGCCAAATAACAACCAAGTTTAGTATTTTGTTCTTCCCTCATATTTAACTCCACAAGGTCATTAAAAACAAATATCCCATTCAGATATCACTTTTGACCAATACTGATAATACAAAGGAATTGCTGATAATATCATTTCTCGTAAAATGATAAAAATGCAACAATTTTCACTAATGCTCTCAGACTTTTAGACTTCAATTTCTGATCCGTTTTGCATGGCATGAAATCATTTCCTAATCAAATGTAGGCTATGTTGCAAACTTTGGTTTCACCAGCATCCAATGAAGCCAAGCAGTTTGAGACAGCAAACAAGAGTTTTGGTGTCCGATTCTCAGAGATGTGCTAAGAAAAAACAAGGAAGTTACACTGACAATATGACTAATATTTACTGTTAAGAATGAACAAAAACACAGAATGACAAACGGTGCATGGACTGAATGACTGATGCTCGCTGTTAGTTTAGTCATTCAAGATGCTTGGTGTGAAGTTTGTTTGACTCTGTCATTTGATCGTGTTGATAAAGCGCTTTAGATTTCATGGTAACTGATAATCACTTCTCTTTCTGTGCTTTCAGTCAACTCAGCGTTTCTTTGACTCATTTGACCATTCATCAGGTTACACATGAGTTTGACCACTAGACAGAGTGCTTCAAATGTTACTCCCCGGCCACTTTATTATGTAGACCTGTTCAACTGCTGGTTAACCCAAATATTTATCCAGCCAATCACATGGCAGCAACTCAATGCATTTTGACATGTTGACATGATCAAGACCGTCTTCTGAAGTTCAAACTAAGCATCAGAATGGGGGAAAAGGTGATTTGAACATGGCATGATTGTTGAGGATTTCATAAACTGCTGATCTACTGGGATTTTCACACACAACCATCTCTAGGGTTCACAGAGAATGGTCTGAAAAAGAGAAAATATCCAGTGAGCGGCAGTTCTGAGGGTCAGAGGAGAATGACCAGACTGGTTCCAGCTGATAGGAAGGCAACACTAAACTCAAATAAGCAACCGAGGTCTGCAGAAGAGCGTCTCTGAACGCACAACACTATCTATCTTCTCTATGCGCGTGACGTCACCATCGTCCAAAAGTGGCAAAAAGACTGAGCGGCAGCACTGGTTTTCAGCGAGAATGCCGTGAAAAACAAACAAAACACATTTAAAACAGGGAAAGAGCTTTGAGATTGACTGTACAAATAGATTTGACAAGATATCGGAGGTATATTGTTACAGAATGATGAAAGCTACAGAAAAGAGAAGCAAATGGATCGCTGCAATTCACAGACATAACTGAACTCCAGGCAATTTAAAGTTATCATTTTGTGTCAGTATGCTGAATTTTGGGGCAAAATCATACCCTACATATTGGATTGACAACTCATTGTGGCGAGGTTGGCGAGCGAGAGACGTGGGAGGAGCGAGCGAGACCGGTGCGTGATTGAGAATGGTCTCGAGTCCTCTCATGAGGGAGCCCGGAGGCATAAGGACGAGCGACACCAGTGAAGGACGAGAGAGGACCAGGCCTGGACTTTACATTGTGTTTTGTTTATGGTTTTTTATGTCTGTGTGCTTTTACATTCCTTTTGTTTATTATTTATTAAAGTCTGTTAAACGTTAAACAACTACATTCTCGCCTGAAAAACTCTTTAAACTACATATTGTGACCAGAGATGTATAAAGTACTAGAGACACATACTTGAGTAAAAGTACAAGTTCCTTATCAAAAAAGTGACTTGAGTAGAAGTTGAAGTGCTCTTTAAGCACCACACTTAAGTAGAAGTACTAAAGTATTCAACATTTTTTGTACTTAAGTATTGCAAGTAGTTTATTTTAAAATGTACTACTCAAGTACTGAAAGTAAAAGTACAAGTATTGTGTTATGTAGTTATTAAAGAAAGTAGTCAAAAGTTTGAACATCATATTGTTTTTATTATTTCAAATGATTAAGCTAAAGGACAATCACAATGTTGGTAGGTAATTTTTCTACATATTGTCATATAAATAACCTGAAAATACTGTAGTTCATTAAGATTAAATCTTACTATAACCACTCTTACTAAAAAAAAAAATGGGGTAAGTGTAAATTTCCATCCATTAGCCCAAAAACCGAAAACTAATGACGTGGTCAAAAGGAATTCTGCGTGTAAGCCTTTTCAGCCTTTCGGTGAAGTTCTTTTAATTTATTGATATCTCATTTTAAATCTGACTCCATTAATAATTTTATCTGACTCCAATTCTATCTGACTCCATAAAGTGTGTTACATTTAGAGTTTATCAGCTGATTTGAAGATTAGTTGCGATTTAATTTAGATCAATGATTTTTCGTAGTATCACTTATTTTCAAATATTAATATCCTCCATGGGACACGGAGTCTCAAATAGGCTAAGCGTCCGGATTTCGCTTGCTCTAGCGGTCACAGATTAGTCAGTTCTGATATTACAGAGGATTGCAGGGTGAACTATCTTACCTCTAAGTGAGTCACACATGTGAAACATGTAATTTTAGTGATAGTCACGGAAACTGCAACTTATAATAACAGTGGCAGGTCAGAAATCAGGTTTTCCCTCATGCATGGCTCAATGCTCCCGCTATGGAGTTCCCAGTATGGCCTGCCCTGGCAGAGAGATCTGCGGTAACCCCTACAAACCCCGCATGGACATGAATAAAATAATGATTTCAGAAAGATACAGAATAAATCAAGATTAACATTTATTTTGGCCAGACCGGAAAAGTAAATAAGTAAACAAGAATCCATGGTACACAACTGATCAGCGTAAAAACATAAAACACAATTGCAAAGCAATATGAAAATAATTTAAAAGAGTCATCATGTCTGGCACATCTACATGCAGTTTGCACGGGGGGTCTGGCTACAGAGTATTCCCCCAGAGAGTTAGAACATCCAGCCTTAAATACTCCAACTAGAACAAGGGCTGTAAATATTTGCAACACCCCCACCTGGTTTTGGGGGAGTGGATCAGATATCTTTGAAGAGACTACTCAAAGGAGAACTGAATTCTCATTAGTTTTCCAATCTTTCTAATACTACCAGTGACTGTAGTGAAACTGAGACCATTTTACCATTCGCACTGAGACCTTTAGAAAGACATCAAACATGAAAGGGATAAAACAATAGATTTACAAAATACATCATCACTGATATATCTGCATTTGGTGACTTGAAACCAGGACAAGGAGAGGGCAAAATGGGGAGGGGGAGAAATGTTTGTCAGGGTGTTGTCACACAGTTTCTGTGAGATCTTTTCCTCAAGATTAGTGACTTTTATTGTTCAATTGCTGAGGTATGTATCTCAGCTTTTGTCTTAGCACCAAAACCGACTCTTACAGACGGCCCCTGGCCCATTGGGACAAATTCAGATTAGTTCCCAAGGGGCCATACTTGGACATTCCTTGTTTCCATATTTTGGATGTAATTTCCGAAGTGTTCATGGTGCTGATCCTGGAGTTAACAGTACAAATCAATGGGTGCCGGATTCAAGCAGTCACCTGAAATAACAACATTAAGACAGGCTGAACATGAAGATGAAAACACTGCTGAAATACAGCTCAGCGGCACAGTCCCTTTAGGTGTAGGCGTACTGTGCTGATTGGATGCTGAAGCAATTAGGCAGGATATCTGTTATCCCGTTGGTCAGGTTTGTTTCCACCTGCCGATGATTGTGAGGGTTTTCAGTCTGTAGAATGACTTGTTGTCCCAAGTCAGTTGCGTTAGTAAGCATGAGCAGAAAGTGTCAGTGGAAAGTGTCTTTACACTTTGAGGAAACATCTGTGTCCTCCCCAGGATACTTATCAATAGCTGACCCTTAGAGAAATCCTCGGTCACCTTCAAGCAGAAGGTTTGGTTTGCCGGGCAGGTCAGATCTCCATGGGTGAAGGAATCATTTCACTGATGATGCTCCATCGTGTGCTAGACACCTGAACAAATTCTGAATAACCATGCAATAATTGAACACCGATGGCTTTGTGGTTATTGTGAGATGGAAAAAGAGAGTTGTTGGATAATCACAAGAACATCAAAATAACAACACATGATAAACTCCTGTCAGAAGTGCGAGTGGTAAAAACGGTCTCATTTCTCAGTGTCATATATTTAGTGAGCAAGTCTCATTTGATCGCCAGATTCTTCAATACCACTAGTGATATGGAAGTAGTGTTAATTTCGTCAGACGAGACGAGACTAAATATGTTCGTTAACGACCTTTTTTTCCATGACGAAGACGAGACGATGACGAGACTGCACCAATGTCCAAAAACACTGACTAAGACTAAATTAACATGCATTATTGTTGACGAAAAAGGACGAGACTAAAATGTTTTGCATACAATAAAAACTAAGATAAAATCTCTCTTCATTTTCGTCTACAATTGTCTCTACTTTTTCATCATGAGATGAATATTCAGCTGTTCAAAATATTCCGAAAGAGTTTGCGCTGTTGCTCGAGTACAGGTCTCTCTCAGACTCCGCCTGTCATCTCGCGGAGGCGCGCATGGTCACGTGGTTCCCGGAGCGCTCAATACTTCTAGCGCTGTGTCAGTGCATGTGAATGGCTTAAGCCGCGAAAGTTACACAACAGCTTCACTATACAGGTGTTTGCAGCAATTTTTGGTAAACCGTACAGCATAGTGTGCGTCAGCCACATTTACAGTATCATTTTATTATGGAGAGTGGTAGAGATGCAACATTGTTAACATTAATATTAATGTTTTTCTTGTATTTAGCCCTCAGGTATTCCTTACTAATTATAAGTCACACTTATACTCATTGATGGTCAAATGTGATCATACACCTTAACTATTTTAAAAATAAATAGCCTATATTTTAATTCAATAATATTTATTGAATATTTTGAGGAGATCTTTTGGTTCTAAATACTATTTTTGCAATACTTATGGTCCATTAATGACCACTTAAAATATTTTTCTTCTAATATTTTTATTATTTATATTACAATTAGTGTTAATTAAGGTTAAAATAGAGAATTCCACTGCAAAGAGGCAAATTAGAGCCATTTTGTGGCTGGAAAAATAAAAAATGTCACTTGTAATGCCATTACCCACTGGGTGCCTGTATGGCTCTTTAATAAATATACATGTAGTCTAGTTGCTCAAAAAAGTATTGCAGATCATAACTGCTTACTTATTTGTGAAATTTTGAAATGTTAATAATAGTGAATAGTAAAGAATGCAAGCAAATATAATATAACCCAAAAAAAGTGTAAAAAACTTATTTTTCCTTATATGTACAGTAGGCTATATACATATGAATTCATACTGAATCAAGATCGAAATCAATATTTGTGCCCATCGTCTCATGAGCTAATGCTGATTTTAGGCATCTAAGGCAGCTGTAAATCAACCAGTTAGCTATGGTGTTGTGGCACAGACATTATGCAGGTTATATGTACTTTATGTAACTTATTTTGCCACAAAATATAGTGAGTTTTCCTCTGACTAAAGCTAGACTAAAATGACTAGACTTTTGGTCGACTAAAACTTGACTAAGATACCTTGAGTTGTCTTTTGAGTAAAACTAGACTAAAATGACGAGACTTTTAGTCGACTAAAACTTGACTAACAAAAAAATATATGTGAATGACTAAATATGACTAAAACTAACAAGGACATTTGGCACAAGACTAAGACTAAGACTAAATTAAAAATAGGTGACAAAATTAACACTATATGGAAGTGGAATTTAAACATGGTCTGGATGAATTGAAGGAAGGGTATCAAAACCGTCAATAGAACAGTAGATTTACCAGCAGTATGCATAATTAAAATATATCACATAATTAAACATGGAAATACACAATTGGATAATTGCCATTATAAAATTGTTTGTATCAGTTGTTTTGAATGCAAATCATTATTGAATTCTTATGTTTCAATTAGATTAATTAGAGAATGAGATTTACAGAAAAAGAGATTTAAAATCTTTAGTTAAACTTTGGCACTCATCTTCTGCGCATTTGATGTACAGGCTCTAAGATCTAAGATCTAAGTCACACTCAATGATGCAGGTCTGACTGAGAATTGTTTACTTAATTTATGGAAATGCCTGCATCCCAGATCTAAGTCTTTAGATATATTTGTATTGTCATTAGTCATATGTTGGAAACTAGGGACCCTTCCAGTTTTCAACAATGCTAAGGACTGGACATATTAAACATTTTGTCCATCAGTTTACTGATCAATTAATTGTCCATTAATTAATGTGTGACAAAGGCATGCACATGTTTTATGCATCTTGAAGTGCTTACATACAGGAAGTTGACATGGCTGTAAGCCGTAAAATTATTCAAAATAAAATTGTTCCAACCAAATAAAAAGGGAATTATGAAAAATAATTCATTTTGTCCTGTATGTATGAAGATTAATAGTGTATGATAAATTTGCATTATGTGTATGATTTTGGCCTGGATAGTCCCATGATCTATGCCAGGAAAAATGTGTTGTGCGGTGATAGAATTAAGGATGTGTGTTGTGTATGGATGTGTATAGGAGATGGGTGGTGTCTATCCTACCATAATCTGTGTTGTATAATTTTATTCCAGTTTTTATACTGGGAAGCCATTTAATGTGTGCTGTGAGGTGTGAATGGCTTCATGAAGTCTCTTCACTCCCATCTCATAGATGTTAAGTTGTGTGTGTGTCCTGACTTCAGACCCAGTGGAATCTGTATCTGAAGGGTGGCAGCCATTCACCTGAAAGGAAAACAAGCACAGAGCGAAATACAATTTAATCTTGAACCTTTACACAAATTTACTTAAGATAGATGAGGCTATCTTATTTTTTCTTTACTGGTCTTAACCAGATAGTTGTTGTAGATGGCTTTAACCTGTTACGGTTTTATGCCATTAGGAGAAAATTTGTTGTAGTTTACAAAGACATGTATCATTATCATGATCATGTTTCTGTGAAGAAAAGGTTAGATAAACTATTTTATAATGGTCAGATCTGACTGTGTGTAAATGCAGTCAGACCAGTTACACCTTAAGTTGCTGTTGCAGTTGTGTTTACACAATCTGCTGCATTGTGATTTTATCACACCCAGGTCCCCTGGGGCAATCTCTTTAGATGATGCTGTTTATACAAGTCAGATCTGTGTTTAGAGCATCAGGTCACCAGGTGTTTATGGTGTCATTTGAACTCTTGACCCTTTGGATCTCTGTGTGTCCCCTGTAGAGTGAATGCCTTTAGTTAACATAACACACAACTTTAATTACATTCCCAGTAAAATGACTTCCCCAATCAGGTTCCATGTAATCTGCTGCTCCCAGAGAGGAATTTGCTAACACTTGCGAGTTTCTTTGCAATGGAAAACTTGTACCTCCCCTTTCTTATTGGGTTAGAGATCAATGAAATGTAAATTGTTAGGCCTTGCCTGAATTCAACCTATTCAAGTTACAACAATCAGGTTAATCATTTAACTGGGCATTGTAATTTTTCTCATTTAAATTATTGCACAAATAGAAGGTACAGAAGTTATTTCTCTTTAGGTTTTTTCCCTCTTCAGTTTCTTCCTTCACAATTCTTTCCTTAACCATTTATATTCTCCTTTCCATCATTTCAACACTAATAGTGCTCTTGCCATCTTATTTCCATTCAGGAAGCTTTTCCCTGCACATCCCCTCTTTCTCCATTCTAATCCTTTTCATACTTTCCCAACCTTCTTTCCTCTTCTAAATAATGCTGAATTTATCCTGAGATTAAAACCATTTCTGGCATTTATAATTTAATTTACACTATAATCATAATATAAATCATATTATATTAAAATAGTATGAATTAAATAATCATTTTATTTGCTGGTCTCAAGAGGAGTCATTTGTCCATAATAATTTGTTATCATCTCACTGATTTTTAGATTGGCCCTGCAGCTGCTGCTGTGCTGGCCTGATCATTGGGTGCACAGCAATAAGACCAAACTGGACGCCAGTTATAAACTTAGTTGCTGTGAACACTCAATAAACTGCAAACACTGAGAGCACAGATCAAATTATTGCTCAATTCAAAGATTTTTGTGACTACACAATATAGAATTGGGCACAATTTTCTTGTTTTAGGCTGAGAAGTTATCAATTGCATTCTTTGGAGAATCTATTTGCATATGAAAAGGAATGTTTGACAAACACAGGTCTGATGGAGAAAGCCAAAGATTATCTTTGGTCTGTTAATTTTCTCAGTCTCTTCTGAGACATTAATAAACACACAAGTGCAGTGATTGCAAAGTCTGAAGTAAGACCATAGTTAAACGCTATATTTTATAAGACATTTATAATTGTGACATCAGACCTGAACCAGTTTTGTCCACCTTCACATTTTACACACAAAGGATTCCAGTGAGATCGTTTCAATGTTATTTTAGCTCATCTACTCACAAGATTTCATTCACAAGTTAACGTGACCATTTGTTCTTTTTCTTTGTCGCGTTGTTGCAGCAAAGCAAATTAACAAATGTAACTGGACATTCCCATTCAGTCGGTCACGTTCGACGTACGTCGGACGTACCGACGAATTGGGATCACTTCTGGGAGCCCCTATCAGCTTCGAGCTATCTAGAACCGGCCAATGAACAATTGGCGTGCGAGATTTGCATCTCGCGCTCCGCCCCGCGCCGCGGGTATAAACAGGAAGCGAGAGCGAATGCACGCTGTCATTCACTTCGGAGCCACACGGCAGATGAAGACGACTCTCAAACGAAACCGCTTGAGTTTATCGCTGCTATCAGCAAGACTGTTCCTGAACCGGAGAATCCAGAGGAAACGGGTGTTGGAGATACGGCACATTTCAGCAGGGATCCGCGCTGACTCATCGCTGCCTCTGCAAGCAGAGAAAAACTGCTGTTTTAACAGCAACAGCAAAATCTGTTGGTCTGGTTGGGCGTTTTTCCTGTTGAGTACAGGCACGGGGCTGCACACAATCCCGTGCGCTGTCGCGTTTCCCCTTGAGTGCTTCAGCACAGAGCGTTTTCTCACAAAAGAGTTCACGGGTGACGTGCCGTCCTTTTCAGGATGTCTTACCACCCGTGCGTTTCTGGATGCGGTCGTTCCCTGTCCCCTGCTGACGGTCACAATCGCTGTCTCACGTGTTTGGGCACACAGCACGCTGGGGCGGCGTTTGTGGATGGTTCGTGTTCCCACTGCGGGAACATGACTATCTCGGAGCTTAGATCGAGACTCTCCTACCTCCGGGCTGGGGGAGTCCCCTTACCCATCCCACGAACCAGGGCTGCCCCTAACCCGGGTGGACCTGCTTCTTTGGATGGCCAGGGTGATCTGAGGATTACGTTTAGGGCAAACCCGCCGAGTGACCCTCCGCAGGCCCCTAATCCCTCAGCTCCGCAGCCGGTAGAGCCTCCGAGAGAACCCGCTGGACCCTCCCACGGGAGACCAGTGGTGACTTTTGGAGCTCCAGCAGACGAGCAGATGTCGATCGCTGCATCGGAGGGGGAGTTTCAGTCCTCGGAGGATGAAGGGTCAGCTGTACTGCCTCCCTCTGGGAGAGTGGCAACGGCTGCCCCGGACCCTGAGATGGCTGCTATGCTTGCCCGGGCCGCCGAAAGGGTTGGGCTCGAGTGGAACCCTCCACCGTGTCCCGAACCCTCTAGGTTGGACGATTGGTTCCTCGGGGTGGGTCGCGCTGGTTCTCAGCGTCCCGCCCCGACACCTTTCTTCCCGGAGGTGCATGAGGAGCTCACGAGGTCGTGGACGGCACCTTTTTCTGCCAGAAACCGGCCGAGTGACTCCTCCCCCCTCACTACCCTCGACGGCGGGCCAGCCAAGGGTTACGTTGGGATCCCGCCAGTGGAGCGCGCCGTCGCGATGCAACTGTGTCCGGCGACCGCCTCTAACTGGCGCGGTGACCCACGTCTCCCGTCCCGGGCCTGTAAGTTCTCTTCCAGTCTGACTGGGAAGGCTTACAAGGCCTGCGGGCAGGCTGCGTCCGCCTTGCATGGCATGGCGCTGCTCCAGGTCCACCAGGCCCAGGCGCTCCTTGACATGCACGAGGGTAGGCCTGACCCAGAGCTCCTCCGGGAGCTCCGGACGGCGACGGACCTCGCCCTCCGGGCGACGAAAGTCACCGCCCGTTCCATCGGTCAGGCGATGTCCACGCTTGTGGTCCAGGAGCGTCATCTCTGGCTTAACCTGGCTGACATGAGGGAGACCGATAAATATCGGTTCCTGGACTCCCCCATCTCGTCAGCTGGGTTATTCGGCGACGCGGTCGAGAGCTTCGCCCAACAGTTCTCGGCCGCCCACAAGCAGACGGAGGCGATCAAGCACATCCTGCCCCGGCGGCCCGCTGCTGCCTCCACCCCGCCGCCGGCGGCAGCGCCTCCGACTACTCGTCGCCGAGGACGTCCACCCGCCGCCGCCTCCGCCCCCGCCAAGGCACCGCAGCAGCCTTCCACCAGCCGACGGCGTGGGGCCGGCCGTGGGAAGGATGTCCAGCCCGCTCAGGCCGCTGCCAAGCCAGGTGGCAAGCGTCGTCGCAAGCGACCCTGAGACGGGCCGCCCAGAGGTGGAGGAAACTGCTCTGAGGGAGATGGCTGCAGCACCACTCCTTCCCCCGGAGGAGGGCCGGGGGAAAATCTTTTGTTTGTCTGTTCCGCCGCTGGTCCCAGTGCCAGCGGCACCCAAAACATCAATAAAAGAGCAGTTTCCAATATCTCTGGGTGCCAAGAGAGCGCGCTTGGCGGTGGTCGACGCTCCCATGCCTCGCCACCCTCAGGTACCTCTCCCTTCGCCAGCAGGGGACGCCGGCTGTCGGGACGCACACAAGCGGCCTCCCCACACTCGCACGTCCCCTCCGCGGATGCAGGTAAGTGTTGCACAGCACACTCAGATCCCGCTTCGGGCCCCTCCCATGCCGTCCGAGCCGGATCCCTGCGTTCCGCCTCGCTGCCCCGCTGCGGGTACGTCTGTGGTGCCGATGGTCCCCCTTGCTCGGAGTCTGGGAGCCTGGCTAGCGCTTCCCAGCCCGTCTCGGTGGCTCATCCGTACCATCAGACTCGGCTATGCGATTCAGTTCGCCCGGCGTCCCCCCAAGTTCAGGGGCGTTCACTTCACGACTGTAGTGGAGGCGAACGCCCCCGTGCTCAGGGCGGAAATCGCTGTCCTACTGGCGAAGGACGCGATAGAGCCGGTCCCTCAAGCCGATATGAGGTCCGGGTTCTACAGCCCGTACTTCATTGTACCCAAGAAAGGCGGCGGGTTACGACCGATCTTGGACCTGCGATTCCTGAACCGGTCCCTTCACAGGCTGCCGTTCACGATGTTAACGCAGAAGCGCATCTTCAGGTGCATCCGTCCCCGAGATTGGTTTGCAGCGATCGACCTGAAGGACGCGTACTTTCATGTCTCGATTCTCCCTCGACACCGGCCCTTTCTGCGCTTCGCGTTCGAGGGACGGGCGTATCAGTACCGCGTCTTACCCTTCGGCCTGTCCCTGTCGCCCCGCGTCTTTACGAAGGTTGCGGAGGCGGCCATTGCTCCCATGAGAGAGCAGGGCGTTCGCATCCTCAACTACCTCGACGACTGGCTGATTCCTGCCCAGTCGCGAGAGCAGTTGTGCGAACACAGGGACAAGGTGCTCAGTCACCTCAGCCAGTTGGGACTTCGGGTCAACTGGGAGAAGAGCAAACTCTGCCCCATGCAGAGGATCTCTTTTCTCGGTATGGAGATAGACTCGGTCGCCATGACTGCGCGCCTCACCGAGGAGCGCGTCCAGTCGGTGTTGAACTGCCTGAATTCGTTCAAAGACAGGACGGCGGTTCCACTGAAACATTTTCAGAGGCTCCTGGGGCATATGGCATCCGCAGCCGCAGTAACGCCGCTCGGATTGCTTCATATGAGACCGCTTCAACGCTGGCTACACGATCGAGTCCCGAGATGGGCGTGGCACAGCGGTTCCCTCCGCGTCCAAGTGACTCCGAGGTGCCGCCAAACCTTCGGCCCGTGGTCGGACCCTATGTTTCTCCGGGCGGGAGTTCCCCTAGAACAAGTGTCCAGGCACTCCGTTGTCTCCACGGATGCCTCATCCACGGGTTGGGGTGCCACGTACAACGGGCTTGCAGTTTCGGGTCTGTGGACGGGGCCTCAACTGCAATGACATATCAATTGCCTCGAGTTGTTAGCAGTTCGTCTTGCACTCAGCCGCTTCAAAGTGCCGCTCAGAGGCAAGCACGTTCTGGTCCGGACGGACAACACTGCGGCCGTAGCGTACATCAACAAACAGGGTGGTCTACGCTCCCGTCGCATGTCACAACTCGCCCGCCATCTCCTCTTATGGAGTCAGAAGCATCTGAGGTCGCTTCGTGCCGTTCACATTCCGGGCCTGCTCAATCGTGCGGCCGACGAGCTGTCACGTCAGCAGGTACTTCCGGGAGAATGGCGACTCCATCCCCAGGCGGTCCAGCTAATCTGGAGTCGTTTCGGGGCCGCACAGGTAGACCTATTTGCCTCCCCAGAGACGACCCACTGTCAGTGGTTTTATTCCTTGACCGAGGGGACCCTCGGGTCGGATGCCCTGGCCCACAGCTGGCCCCGGGAAGAACGCAAGTATGCGTTTCCCCCAGTGAGCCTTCTTGCGCAGACTTTGTGCAAAGTCAGGGAGGACGAGGAGCAGGTCCTGTTGGTCGCTCCGTATTGGCCCAACCGGACTTGGTTCCCGGAACTAGTGCTCCTTGCGACAGCACCTCCCTGGCCCATTCCTCTGAGACAGGACCTCCTGACTCAGAGACGGGGCACCCTATGGCACCCGCGTCCGGACCTCTGGAAACTCCATGTTTGGTCCCTGGACGGGACGCGGAGGTTCTAGGTGACCTACCGCAAGCGGTAGTTGACACCATCACTTCCGCTAGAGCCCCCTCTACGAGGCGCCTCTATGCGTTGAAGTGGAACCTGTTCGTCGACTGGTGCTCTTCTCGCCGAGAAGACCCCCGAAGATGTTCGGTCGCATCTGTGCTTACCTTTCTACAGGATGGGTTGGAGCGAAGGCTGTCTCCCTCCACCCTCAAGGTCTATGTCGCCGCTATCGCCGCTAATCATGAGCTCGTAGATGCAAAATCTCTAGGTAAGCACGATCTGATCGTCAGGTTCCTTAGGGGAGCGAGGAGACTAAATCCACCTCGTCCTCCCTCCATACCCTCTTGGGACTTAACTCTGGTGCTAACTGCACTACAGAGAGAACCTTTTGAGCCTCTGCAGTCAGCTGAGTTGAAAGTTCTGTCGTTAAAGACAATACTCCTGACTGCGTTGGCCTCCATCAAGAGGGTAGGGGACCTGCAGGCATTTTCGGTCGACGAATCGTGCCTGGAATTCGGGCCCGGTAACTCTCATGTGATCATGAGACCCCGGCCTGGATATGTGCCCAAGGTTCCCACTACTCCCTTCCGGGATCAAGTGGTGAGCCTGCAAGCGCTGCCTTCGGAGGAGGCAGACCCAGCCCTAGCTTTTCTCTGTCCCGTCCGTGCTCTCCGGACTTACGTGGACAGAACGCAAAGCTTCAGGACCTCAGAGCAGCTCTTCGTCTGTTACGGAGGACAGCAGAAGGGAAAGTCTGTCTCCAAGCAGAGGATGGCCCACTGGATAGTGGATGCCATCGTCTTGGCTTATCAGTCCCAAGACGTGCCCTGCCCGCTCGGGTTAAGAGCCCACTCCACTAGGGGTGTTGCCTCTTCCTGGGCGCTGGCTCGTGGCGCCTCGCTGACAGATATTTGTAGAGCTGCGGGCTGGGCGACACCTAACACGTTCGCTAGATTCTATAGCCTCCGTGTAGAGCCGGTGTCTTCCTGTGTGCTCACTTCCCATAGTCAGTAACACCGAAGTACCCGTTCTAGTGTCGGCTTGCTGCGCCATTCCCTCCCCTATGGTAGACGGATGCATGCGCTTATTCTGCTCCAGTCGAGTTCCCCGGAACGGCGAACCCTGTTGAGTCCTCCGCAACCCACGGCAGTCGGACGTGGCGGAGCGTTCGACGCCAGGTCTAACACTCGTATGCATTGGTGGAACTTGTGTTAGGCTGGGTTCCGTATGTAGTGACCCCCACGGCGGTCCCATATGTGTATTCTTCCACGGTACGGCTCCCTACGGCGAGCCCGTGTCTTTCCCTCGGCAGAGCTCCTCTGCCGTCCCAGGTACGTGTTGTCTCCCTCCTAACTGGCCGGGGCCACCCCTGGGACTTCCGTATGTTGTGCTGCCCACGGCCAGCCCATACGTGTATTCTCCACATGTTAACTACCTTTGGGCATGATGTGGCTTCCGCAGCTGCCTTCACAGGCACGCTTTCCCAGCGTTATCCAATACAGTCAGCTGAGTGGGTCTTGCGGAACAGCAGCTTTGGCTCTCCCTGCGTGAACCTACCCGCCCGCATCAGATCGGGGTCTGTGGGGCTCATCGCTGGGCGCTGGAAGTGGTAGTAACTATGGCGTTTTCCATAGGGGATCCCAATTCGTCGGTACGTCCGACGTACGTCGAACGTGACCGACTGAATGGGAACGTCTCGGTTACGTATGGTAACCCTCGTTCCCTGAAGGAGGGAACGGAGACGTACGTCCCGTCGCCACAGTTGCTGTACCATCACTGCAGGTCGAGCCACTACGTGTGGCTCCTCAGTGAAAAACAGCGTGCATTCGCTCTCGCTTCCTGTTTATACCCGCGGCGCGGGGCGGGGCGCGAGATGCAAATCTCGCACGCCAATTGTTCATTGGCCGGTTCTAGATAGCTCGAAGCTGATAGGGGCTCCCAGAAGTGATCCCAATTCGTCGGTACGTCCGACGTACGTCTCCGTTCCCTCCTTCAGGGAACGAGGGTTACCATATGTAACAGAGACGTTTTCCTCAGAATTCAAGGTTTTAATTTACAGAGCTCTCTTGAGTACAGAAATAAAATTTCCTCTCTTGCTGCGTGTGCAAACAAGGAGAATTTTAAAGCAAGGGATATCATTTCTACTCTACGCTGTTGCTTTCATGTCCCTGATAAGCAATATGGTTGTCTTCTTTTCACGCCCCATCAGATTTATACAGTATTCAGTACTATACACTCCCAACATTTATAAAAGGCAAATAAGAATGGACTTACCATAACAGCTGAAGAAAGAGAAGAAGATCAAACCTCTCGCTTGTGGCATCCCAATATTTAGCTGAAAAGACACTCGCCACCGGGAGATCACGGAGGACAGGTCACCACTGTAAATTTCCATCCATTAGCCCAAAAATCGAAAACTAATGACGTGGTCAAAAGGAATTCTGCGTGTAAGCCTTTTCAGCCTTTCGGTGATGTTCTTTTAATTTATTGATATCTCATTTTAAATCTGACTCCATTAATAATTTTATCTGACTCCAATTCTATCTGACTCCATAAAGTGTGTTACATTTAGAGTTTATCAGCTGATTTGAAGATTAGTTGCGATTTAATTTAGATCAATGATTTTTCGTAGTATCACTTATTTTCAAATATTAATATCCTCCATGGGACACGGAGTCTCAAATAGGCTAAGCGTCCGGATTTTGCTTGCTCTAACGGTCACAGATTAGTCAGTTCTGATATTACAGAGGATTGCAGGGTGAACTATCTTACCTCTAAGTGAGTCACACATGTGAAACATGTAATTTTAGTGATAGTCACGGAAACTGCAACTTATAATAACAGTGGCAGGTCAGAAATCAGGTTTTCCCTCATGCATGGCTCAATGCTCCCGCTATGGAGTTCCCAGTATGGCCTGCCCTGGCAGAGAGATCTGCGGTAACCCCTACAAACCCCGCATGGACATGAATAAAATAATGATTTCAGAAAGATACAGAATAAATCAAGATTAACATTTATTTTGGCCAGACCGGAAAAGTAAATAAGTAAACAAGAATCCATGGTACACAACTGATCAGCGTAAAAACATAAAACACAATTGCAAAGCAATATGAAAATAATTTAAAAGAGTCATCATGTCTGGCACATCTACATGCAGTTTGCACGGGGGGTCTGGCTACAGAGTATTCCCCCAGAGAGTTAGAACATCCAGCCTTAAATACTCCAACTAGAACAAGGGCTGTAAATATTTGCAACACCCCCACCTGGTTTTGGGGGAGTGGATCAGATATCTTTGAAGAGACTACTCAAAGGAGAACTGAATTCTCATTTGTTTTCCAATCTTTCTAATACTACCAGTGACTGTAGTGAAACTGAGACCATTTTACCATTCGCACTGAGACCTTTAGAAAGACATCAAACATGAAAGGGATAAAACAATAGATTTACAAAATACATCATCACTGATATATCTGCATTTGGTGACTTGAAACCAGGACAAGGAGAGGGCAAAATGGGGAGGGGGGAGGAATGTTTGTCAGGGTGTTGTCACACAGTTTCTGTGAGATCTTTTCCTCAAGATTAGTGACTTTTATTGTTCAATTGCTGAGGTATGTATCTCAGCTTTTGTCTTAGCACCAAAACCGACTCTTACAATTCTACAGAACAAAGAGAGTCATGCAGGTTTGGAACAACATAATGGTGTGTGTGTGTGTGTGTGTGTGTGTGTGTGTGTGTGTGTGTGTGTGTGAGCAAATTTGATATCTTATTAAATGACTCGTTTTAATGTAATATTGATTTTCAGTAGATTGTATCATTAGACCTAAAAAAGGGTAACATTTCTGAGTGTGTAAGGTTGACACTTTTATCAGGTCTTCCCTGATCATAAAATTACAGTTAACTTGCAATTGCGTCACTGGATTATTTCCTTTAAAGATCAGAATCTATGTTTTACTTTCAGTGTACTGTAGTCTTAATGTAATACTGTACATTCTCACTAGA
Organism: Gobio occitaniae; assembly: GCA_033150135.1. Lineage (NCBI taxonomy): Eukaryota > Metazoa > Chordata > Actinopteri > Cypriniformes > Gobionidae > Gobio > Gobio occitaniae. Next base: position 153,118 of record JARQWZ010000545.1, on the reverse strand, counting down.
TGGCCACATTGCATTACACAGTTTTTAACCTCCCAGGGCCAACATCATTCATTATATTTAGCATGAAATACCATCAAAAGTGTGTTGACAAGAATGTTTTTTAATTAGCTATTTCCCCACCAGCTTGTTTTTTTGCTTTTTTGACCATTTTCACAAAAATGTCATGGCCCCCAGAGTACTTTGTTGTTTGAATATCTGAACATGCAACATATCAAAAGAAAGAACATACTCTCTGTTTTTAAATAAAAAAATTTTTATTCTAGCTTCTTGCATTCCTTTTTTATCAACACTTGAACGTGGGTTCGTTTTTAAAAAGCAACATTTTGAGTAAATCACATTTTTGTCAAAAATTAAGTCTGGATCAGATTCAGAACAATGATCAAAACACAGATGGAGTCCATCAACACCCCAAAGCTTCACAGTCCTGTAGCTCATCCTGGGTCAAAATTTAATTCAAGAACATTAGGCAGTTTCAGGGTATATATTGAACTACACGTAGCTAAAAGTCAAAGTAACAATTATACATGCAACCCCTGACAACTGTAGACATGTACAAATGTATCTGAGTGCATTTTTAGGAACTGTTCTGTGTTAACATACTTTTACCGATTTATGCCGTCCTACCGCGACTATTTTTGGCCAGGGACACGACGTTGCCGCCGGACCAATGTTTGCTGGGATGTTGATGGTCGCGATATTTTACATATGCATCAGCTTACATATGATGTCGCTTGTTTCTGCATCTTCACCTGTTTTGATCGGATCAGGAGATTCAGGCCCCGTTTACACTAGTGCGTTTTCATTTTAAAACGGCGTTTCCTCGTCAGTGGCTTGAGCCCCTGCCCCTTTGAAAGTGAAAGTGAAACCCCTTTTCGATCGCACTGCAGTGCCCACGCCAACGCGATTCCTAATTTCTACCGGAGGTGATTTAGCCACCACCCCCTATCACTATGTAAAATACAGAATATTTATTTTGGTTGAACAATTTAATTTATTATGTGTTGTTTTAATATAATACTTCTTTTGTGATATCAACATTTCAATTTTCACTAGTTAAAATTTTAATTGTTGATATCAGGAATTATATTTCCACTAGTAACAACATTAATTCTATGGCAAGCCGTTTTAGCTTAAATTATTCCCAGCATTACTCGTCGTAATTGGATTTTTACTAGTAAGAATTCAATTAGAGAGCTCTACAATTCAATTCTTACTAGTAACAATTACAATTAGAGAGCTCTACAATTAAATTCTTACTAGTAACAATTACAATTAGAGAGCTGTCTCGGATGTTCACGGACTGGCTTTGACTGTTCCAATATGGCGGACGGCTTACGTACAGCGGCCCATTGCCTTCATCTCAATGTGCATACTATCCATCCTAAATATAGTATGTGACATTGGTAATATCCAATCACTATTTAAGGTGGATAGTGTGCACATTGGGATGCAAGTATTTAAACGGCATCTAAGTATATATATATATATATATATATATATATATATATATATATATATATATATATATATATATATATATATATATATATATATATATATATATATATATATATTTAAAATCCTTGATTATGCGGCACGTTTTCTTAAAAAATGCGATGGATTATGCAAGATATTTATGCAATTTTATGCAATGAAATTGCGGGAACCTGCAAAAACTGCGGTTAGATGAAAAAGAGAAAAAAAGTGATTCCCCCAACACCCTGTTCTCATTAGGGTACTACCTTAATGTAAAGAGTCATTTCTTATTACTTCCTATGATAAGCAAGCACTACATCACAGAAAGTGCTGAGAATATTTAAGTTCTCTTGTTTTATTTCAGACCTTAATAAACACATAGCTTAAACTTACCAAAAAATTGATGAGTCAAACAAGTTCTGTAGCTTTACAAAAGGAATATGCTACAACTTCTATAAAAATGTATAAATAAAATATATATATTTTTTAAATGTGTGCTTCCTGTTTTACAGACTAGGCTATACAAAACAGACATCTGTTAAAATAAGTGCTTCCAATGCACAAAGTGCAATCTCTTACTGTAACGTAAATGTACATACTACTTAAAACTGTAAGGTTTTTGAAACTAGTATGATTTAACCCACTGGTGACAAAAAAGTGCAATCTTACAACTGTAAAGTTGCATCAACTCCTGAATGAAACTACAACAGTCCACTGTGAAAATGAAAACAGGGGCTGAATCCGAAATCGCCCCTTAAAACCTCAATCACTACTCCCTACGTCAGTCCACTAATACAGTTCACTTGAAGGAGTGAATGAAAACGAGTGCGTGAAGTCGGACAGCCGCTGTGTGTACATTGGTTGAACACTCGTTATTGTGGTGCAATTTATGCGGCGAAAGTGCGGCGTATTTGAAAAAATGTGGCGCGGACTTTGGCTGATTATGCATTGAATTCAGCGATCGCATAATCACGTTTTTCTGGAGGGACCTCAACAAGATCACGTGATTGAAATTAAAACAAATGGCAACAATCTAGAGGAGGCGCTGCCAAACTATTGTCACTAGGGGTGTAACAATTCGTTTTAACAACGATTCGATTCGTATCACGATTTGAGGTTGTCGATACGATTCAAGGACGATGTTGGTTCATTTAGAACGATACGATCGAAACGATTCAGTGACTTGAAATCGATTCAGTAACTTTTTAGCCAAAAATTGTGTGACTGAAATAAATATCTGGATACTGGTCAGTGCAGGTGAAGTTTCCTAGATTCCTGTTGTTTCTTGTAAGGGAATCCGGTATATCAATTAATTATGGATATAAACAAACAAACAAACAAACAAACAAACAAACAAGTAAACAAAAATTAATGGAAAATGCATTCCAATTTTATTTGAATAAAGTGCAACCAACGGTTTAGGTTGAATTAACAGGAAGTTAACCTTTTCTGCTCTCATTTTCAATATTCAATACATTTTCAATAAAAGCACAGTAAGTGCAACCAACATTTCAACAGTAGGTTAACCTGCTACTTCTGCTTTTGTTTTCCAACATAAAAATATTACAATATTAATATCAAAAATAAAGTGCAACTAACTTCTCTTCAGGTTTAATTAATAGTAGTTTTACCTGCTACTTTTGCTGTTGTTTTTCAACTTTAAAATAATACAAATACAATATTAATATCAAAAATAAAGTGCAACCAACATTTCTTTAAGTTGAATAAACTGGCGGAACCTGCTACTACTCTCAGTTTAATAAACAAACAATATTTAACAAAAGATAAAATGTAACCAACTACTCTTCAATGACTCTACAGATTTCTTTTTCAAAAATATCAACATGATCTGACCGCAGAACACTTCTCTGTGCGTTCACTATGTCGCCAGCAGTACTAAAAACTCGCTCTGCTGGCACACTGGTGTCAGGAATTCACAGGTAACATTTAGCAAGGGTTGAAAGTACAGGTCGCTCTTTCTCCTGGTGGCTTGATAATTTCTCGCTCGTTGGCTTCTCCTCTGCCATCCGCCATGCTATGTTTAGTTTTCTTAGCGCTGCTGCTGGTGCGTGCGTTGCGATGATGTCACAGATAGGCAGACTGAATCGAGTAACGTTTAACGCCTTTATCATTAAAAGTGCTAAGAAAAAACATCCATATAAAGTCTGACGTGCTTAAATCCAATGCGTTATTTCCTATGATCGATACAATCGATTGATTACCTTTTAAAACGATGTTAGATCGATATATGTCGTCCGGAAGGCCAACTTGCCGAGCACAGATCGATGTAGTTAGATCATAGGAATATAAATCGATACATCGATGTAGTAGATGAATCGTTACACCCCTAATTGTCACTCATGCATTTTATTTTGAAGATCAAAACTACACACAAATTCTTTTCAAATATGACTTCTATTTAACTTAGGGCTGGGTATTGTTCAAAATCTTTCGATCCGGTGCCAATTTCGATACCTCAGTTTCAAAACCGGTTCCTAACGTTACTTTTTTCGATACCATATGTTTTATAATCCATTTCAACATCAACAAAAATACATTAAACACAAAACTTATTTTTCACCTTAATTAAAACAAATTTCTGGTAACAATTCTCACTCAGCGTAACATTATTAATAAAACTGGTTGTGCTTTTTGGATAGGGGTGCACCAGCAGACTAAACTTGAAACTTAATACAGAAACTTGGCCAAAATTAACAAAAAAAGAGAAACCTTTTTGCCACAACATGAACATATTATAAATAATAAATAAATAAATAAACAAATGACATTGTGTACAGGCTAACATTGAACCAACTAAAATGCAAATGAATGTTAAAAAAAAAACGTTTTAGTGCAAAATCAAACTGCATTTGTGATTAACCACTCAGCAGTTTTTCTTCAGAAAGATCAACATGTCGGCTTTTTCTGGTAACAGACAGGCCTGCTCCTGGTGGACAACCAATCGCTGGTGCTTTAGGTCCTTACATGCAAGTATGCTACAGGCTCACAAAGACACAGCCGCTTGGCTTTTGGAACCGTAATTTGGCACCGAAAGATAAATCTTTTTTCGATACTCATAGTATCAGAGTTTTTCCTTCGATACCATAAAAGTATCACTGTTTGGTGCCCAGCCCTGATTTAACTAATACATTATATTAGATTTTTACCATATTGTTGCTCAAAGTCCATGTAAAGTCACCATGAAATCAAAATGGACAATTCTTATTTTTTATGCAATATCATGTTTATTATAAATGACTTATCTGTGCACTTCTATTTTTTTTTCAAATGCATGTGCCCTCATAATCTTTAATCAAGAACGTTAACCTTCCCTCCCCCTCGAAATGGCTTATCTTCCTGTCATGTGATATGACGCGATGGCGGGGCTATCGCAATCTGTCTCGTTTCTGCCTCAATTTTGTCAGCAACACCCAACTTCCAATGATCCAATCAATTCCCGAAGAACGAAATCAAGCCCCGCCCTACATTTTTTTTTTTTTCATTTCAGAAGCTGTATCTCTGGGATATAAGTCACAATATGGAAAAAAAGAACAATCTCAACTTCTGCTTCATGCCGACTTTAAAAGCTTAAAAAGGTACACTACTCATGGCTGCCCGTATTCAATCGTTTTCAATGGGAGCGCCGTGTTTTTAGAATGCAATGAGCGTAACGATGCGCTGAGCAAGTATTTCACGATCAAGTGCGGAGTTCTCAGCGTTTTTTACTGGTCGCAGAGAGTTGAAGAGTGTTCAACTTTGAGCAAAACGCAGCGCTCATCACTGTCACTTTTCCCCCTGCCGTCCAATCACAGTGGAGGAGAGGCGGGACAAATACAACAGCGACCAACCGCCACATTCTGTGTGTACAATGTCAATAGATGAAAACAAGCAGCATAATAACGGAACAAAATGATTTAAAACAAGAGCCAGAGCAAATACTTTACATTGTATCAGCATTTTTATACACTCACCTTAAGGATTATTAGGAACACCTGTTCAATTAATCATTAATGCAATTATCTAATCAACCAATCACATGGCAGTTTCTTCAATGCATTTAGGGGTGTGGTCCTGGTCAAGACAATCTCCTGAACTCCAAACAATGTCAGAATGGGAAAGAAAGGTGATTTAAGCAATTTTGATCGTGGCATGGTTGCTGGGGCCAGACGGGCCGGTCTGAGTATTTCACAATCTGCTCAGTTACTGGGATTTTCACGCACAACCATTTCTAGGGTTTACAAAGAATGGCGTGAAAAGAGAAAAACATCCAGTATGCGGCAGTCCTGTGGGCGAAAATGCCTTGTTGATGCTAGAGGTCAGAGGAGAATGGGCCGACTGATTCAAGCTGATAGAAGAGCAACTTTGACTGAAATAACCACCCGTTACAACCGAGGTATAGAGCAAAGCATTTGTGAAGCCACAACACACACAACCTTGAGGCGGATGGGCTACAACAGCAGAAGACCCCACCGGGTACCACTCATCTCCACTACAAATAGGAAAAAGAGGCTACAATTTGCACGAGCTCACCAAAATTGGACAGTTGGACAGTCTGATGAGTCTCAATTTCTGTTGAGACATTCAGATGGTAGAGTCAGAATTTGGCGTAAACAGAATGAGAACATGGATCCATCATGCCTTGTTACCACTGTGCAGGCTGGTGGTGGTGGTGTAATGGTGTGGGGGATATTTTCTTGGCACACTTTAGGCCCCTTAGTGCCAATTGGGCATCGTTTAAATGCCACGGCCTACCTGAGCATTGTTTCTGACCATGTCCATCCCTTTATGACCACCATGTACCCATCCTCTGATGGCTACTTCCAGCAGGATAATGCACCATGTCACAAAGCTCCAATCATTTCAAATTGGTTTCTTGAACATGACAATGAGTTCACTGTACTAAAATGGCCCCCAGAGTCACCAGATCTCAACCCAATAGAGCATCTTTGGGATGTGGTGGAACGGGAGCTTCGTGCCCTGGATGTGCATCCCACAAATCTCCATCAACTGCAAGATGCTTTCCTATCAATATGGGCCAACATTTCTAAAGAATGCTTTCAGCACCTTGTTGAATCAATGCCACATAGAATTAAGGCAGTTCTGAAGGCGAAAGGGGGTGATAGATTTTGTATTTAAATCTTCCAGGCCAGTTACTGTTTGTAAAATGAGCACCATTTGTCTTTAATGGCTCTTGGAGCCCATGAGTGATTGGATTAGCATCTATGCATTTGAATGTCACTGTTATGCTGATTGGATCAGTATCGATGGCAGGAACATTTGGGGTGTGTAAGAATGATCTCCTGTGGGAGGTCCTAACAGTTTCCCTTTGTCTGAAGCCCTTTGTCTTCCCTGTATAAAGTTCTGTCTCAGAACACAGAACGGTTGGTTAAGATTGTTGAAGGGCGGCATGATAACATCGATGCTGAAAGACTGCTACACTACAAACCTTCAATAAATTCTTCTCCCCACAAGAACTCTGGTCAAGCTTACTTATTTTATGTATTGGAGAAATCTAATACATTGGCGAGCCACCCAAACGACTGCTCGGCCAAATACACCAAAATCTAACAGGGGTCAAACACAGTATTAGTATGGTGTTCCTAATAATCCTTTTGGTGAGTGTATAGAGTCAATACAGAAATTAACTATCTGTGAAATGAGATACTATTAACACTTCTGAATATTCCGTATCATAAGCAAAAGAGAAAAAAAACGCTTCACTGCTCTCAAGCGCCCACAGCGAGACGTTTCCAGCAGAGCGCCTAGCGTTTTCAGCCGGCTAAAAACGCTTTGGTGGACACACGGCATTATAGTAGGCATACTGTAGTGATTCAGGATAAGATAAAAACACGGTTGGAAGATGGATTCATGATGTACTCGCCCATTTATAATTTGAAAACAAACCACTAGATGGCAGCTGTATAACAGGTCTTTTATTCACTGCACTTCCACAGACACAGTTCAGATTTATTACTGTAGAGTTCATTAATAACTATGAATACAATGTTGAAATCCATTGATTACATGTAAACTGAAGTAAATTTGTTTATTACTTAAGTCACTCAATAAGTACAAGTTTTGTTCCTTTATTTCTTGTTGTAAGAAGTGTAAGTGGCTGACTATATAGACGATACGTTGAGTTGCAAGAAATTCTACTGTTTGCATTATCAAAATGTCTGACTATTTTAAGTGATGGATCTGAATGTCACAACTTTGCTCACTTAGACAATTTTGGGCAATGCTTTTTCTTATGAGTCCGTAGACTAGATAAATGGGCAAAACTCTTCCCACATGAAGAGCACAGGTGTGGCTTCTCTCCAGTATGAGTTCTCTCATGATCTTTCAAGGTTCCTGACAGAGTGAAACCCTTTCCACAGTGTGAGCACTTGTACGGTTTCTCTCCTGTGTGAATTCTCTCGTGATGTTTTAAGTTTCTTGACTGAGAGAAACTCTTTTCACAGTGTGAGCACTTATGCGGCTTCTCTCCAGTATGAATTCGCTCATGATCTTTCAGGTGCCCAGACTGAGAGAAACCCTTCCCGCAGTGTGAGCACTTGTACGGTTTCTCTCCAGTGTGAACTCTCTGGTGTGATTTTAAGTTGCACAATGTAATAAAGTTCTTCCCACAGTCATAACACACATGCGGCTTCACACCGGTGTGTATTTTTTGGTGCTCCTTTAATTTGTCCAGTCGTAACCAACTCTTTCCACAAACAGAACACACGTGAGGCTTCACATCTGCATGAATTTTCATGTGTCTTTTCAGGTGCATTGCCACAATAAATGTCTTGTCACACAGATCACAGCCAAATGGTCTTTTTCCTGAGTGAAACTGCAGATGTTTTGTGAGACTACCTTCCCATGTGAAGCTCTTTCCACACTGATGGCATGTGAAGGGTTTCTCTCCAGTGTGGATTCTCATGTGATTCTTCAAGTTTGCTTTAGATGTGAACCCCGTCCCACACTGAGAGCAGGTGTAAGAACATTCGGCTGCTCCTTTTCTTTTTGTTTTTTGTTGAGGTTTCTGAAACTGATGGTGTTCCTCCTCCACTTCACTTTGTTCCATCAGGTCTAAAACAAACATATCACATTAGACAATTTGAGACTGAAATAGAAATAATCCATATAGTCTAACAGCAGAAAGCAGCCATGCTCAGGCATTTTAGCTTTGGTTACTCATCATCAGGCACTAAACATACTTCTGCAATTATTATCTCATCAAATCTTGGCAACTACTTTATGACCACAGATGCATTTTCCCATCTTGAAATAAACTAGAAGATATAAAAATACAACTTCTGTGTGACTATAAATGCATTTTCCCAAACTCATCTTGTATTTTCATATCTGTTCCTATAGTTCATGTTATTTTACAGCTCCTATGATTTTGTAAATGAGGGTTTGTAGTGTGAATGTTGTTCAGCAGTTATTAATGAATAATCAATAATAGACACTGACCTATTTGTTCCTCTGTCTCTTCATCTTTTATTCTGCAGGGTTCTTCCTCAAACTCCATCTTTACAATAGTATGTCTGTAGATTCTCCTGGAGTAATTCCTCCTGCTTGCTTCTTCTTCTCCTGTGGGAACATGGGAATATTCCCAGCATTTAAACTCTCATGAACGGCTGTGGGAGCGGCTTCACTGACTGTCAGGAGCTCAGTGAACTCAAGCGTGGTACCGTGATAGGTTGCCACCTGAGCAATAAGTCCATTCGTGAAATTTCCTCACTACTAAATATTCCACGCTCAACTGCTAGTGGTGTTATAACAAAGTGGAAGCAATTGGGAACAACAGCAACTCAGCCACGATGTAGTAGGACATGTAAAATCACAGAGCGGGGTCAGCGCATGCTGAGGGTCACAGTGCGCAGAAGTCGCCAACTTTCTGCAGAGGCAATAGCTACAGACCTCCAAATTTTGTGTGGTTTTCAGATTAGCTCAAGAACAGTGTGTAGAGAGCTTCATGAATGGGTTTCTATGGCCGAGCAGCTCATCCAAGCCTTACATCAAGTGCAATGCAAAGCATGGGATACAGTGGGGTAAAGCACGCCGCCACTGGACTCTAGAGCAGTGGAGACGTGTTCTCTGGAGTGACCAATCACGCTTCTCTGTCTGGCAATTCCATGGACGAGTCTAGGTTTTGGCGGTTGCCAGGAAAACGGGACTTGCCTGACTGCATTGTGCCAAGTGTAAAGTTTGATGGAGGGGGATTATGGTGTGGGATTGCTTTTCATGTGTTGGGCTTGGCCCCTTAGTTCCAGTGAAAGGAACTCTTAATGCTTCAGCATACCAAGACATTTTGGACAATTTCATGCTCACAACTTTGTGGGAACAGTTTGGGAACGGCCCCTTCCTGTTCCAACATGACACCAGTGCACAAAGCGTCGGTCCATAAAGACATGGATGAGCAGGTTTGGTGTGGAGGAACTTGACTGGCCTGCACAGAGTCCTGACCTCAACCCGATAGAACACCTTTGGGATGAATTAGAGCGGAGACTGAGAGCCAGGCCTTCTTGTCCAACATCAGTGCCTGACCTCACAAATGCGCTTCTAGAAGAATGGTTAAAAATTCCCATAAACACACTCCTAAACCTTGTGGAAAGCCTTCCCAGAAGAGTTGAACATTTGTAGCTGCAAAGGGTGGGCCAACTCCATATTAAACCCTACGGATTAAGAATGGGATGTCATTAAAGTTCATGTGCATGTAGAGGCAGGCGTCCCTAAACTTTTGGCAATATAGTTTATATACATTGCCCGGCAAAAAACAAAACAAAACCTCTCTTTTTGGCCGGGCAGTGTATATTGAAATGACAAGTGAAAATAAGCAGCTCAAGCAGTGTGTGCATCCCTGTCAAGATACATCACAGTTGGGGACACACATCTGCACTGGCCCAAAAAAAGGCTGAGAACCACTGACCTAGAGGCTGGTCTGTCGGCCGGAGTGGTTGAGACTAAACTCTAGAGGCCCATCCATGAGAAGACTGTACGGCCGGAAATAGAATGTATTCACCACTAGCTGTAGAGAACGAGGGTTGGACCCAGTTAACTGCCCGGTGGCTTCAGTGCCAGAGTTCCTCCAAGACTGCTTCTCTGCTTGTCTTACCCTGTCCACACCTAAGGTGTATGTGGCAGCAATAGCGGCTTTCCATGCCCTTTTAAGTGATGGAGCGCTAGGGAGGCAACAGTTGGTCGTATGGTTCCTTCATGGCGCATGGAGGATGATGTCTGCACCTCATGCCAGAGTCCCGGCCTGGGATCTGGCATTGGTTCTCGAGGGGTTAACCAATAGAGTTGTCATATGAGAAACATCTCACGTTAAAGATAGCCTTCTTGCTGGCTATTATTTCTCTTAAAAGGGTTGGGGACCTTCAAGCCTTGTCTATTTCTCCTCCCTGTCTGGAATTTGCTCCTGGGAGGGTGAAACCTATTTTGCATCCTAGACCAGGTTACGTGCCTAAAGTTCCTTCCAGTGAGGCACGGTCTACAATCCTAAAGGCCTTCCCTTCTCCACCGCATGTGTCTGCGCAACAGGAGAGACTTCACTTAATCTGCCCTGTGCGGGCCTTAGAGGTTTTTGTTCAGAGGTCTTCCGAATAGAGGAAGTCAGACCAGTTGCTAGTGTGCTTTGGGTCGCCCCGGAAGGGATCACCAGCCTCCAAACAAACAGTAATTGAATTGTTCAGGCAATCTCCTACCAGAAGCATGGCATCTTCTAAAGTCCTTCTCCATGAGAAGGAAACAAGATGCTGTGTCCCCTTGCCACACCTCATTATTCCTGCAACCGACTTGCTTTGACCTATCAGAAGCTAACTCTATTGTGTACCGGCGTCCTTTTATACACATTCTGCTGGCACATTCTATGCCACACTCTACGTCGTGACGCAACACCAATCAAAATTGGACAAGTTTCACACATGCTTCAGATGCTTGCACGTCGAGCACATTTCCAAAAATGTCGTTATACGACGCAGTGTCTCGTTACAGTCATAACCCGAGACTTTATTGAATTGTTACAAATTCTGCAAAGGATATGTAAACTTATGACCACAACTGTAGGTAATTTTTGTAGATGTCTGGATCCCATGTGATTGTTAGTTGATTCTGAGTGACCACCGCTGTTTGATGTTCAATTCATTAAAGGAATAGTTCACCCAAAAATGAAAAAAAGAAGGAAAACACTCATCTTTCTCCATTTAATGCAAGTGAATTGTGCTCACTGTAGACCATTTTCGACAGTCCAAAATCCATATTTAGGCAGCTTTAATGTAATCCATATGCCCTAGCTGACAAATAAGGGTCTTCTCTTTTTAACTACAAATGCTCGCCTTGGTTAATTCACAACATCTTGTGTGATGTATACATGCTGTTGTCTGTCTCATTAATGGTAATAAAATAAAATAAAAACAGCTTTAACAAAAGATGAACCTATATTTAATTCCTAAAGTGAACATAGTGTTATTTTACATTTAGGCAGCTTGTAGTGTGCTGCGTAAAGTGTGAGCACTAATCAGCATCTCAAAGTGCTCGGCTGCAGGTATATGCGGTCACTTTAAGACCTGATGCATGGATCCATTATACTGTTACACATGCACTTTCTTTCTTCTTCAAAGCTGGTATCGTGTAGCTATCTTTTCTGTGGAAAATGGGTATTGGAAGCATTTCAGATATTTCAGTATCAATATACAATATCAATATTTTTTATACTAAAATGCACTTAGTTTATTATTTCAGATGCATTTTTAAAAGACTACAACTGAAAAATGTACATGTGACCCTGGGGGCGTATTCCAGAAACGTTCCATCTTAGGTCTTAACTTAAGATATGATAAGTTAATTTAGGATTTTTCACAATTTCGTATTACAGAAGCAAATCTTAACTTGATTTAGGATTCTTATCCTATCTTACAAAATCTCAAGTTAGGAAATCTTAAACCCCTCAATCGAGTTCGGTAATCAACTGTCAGGTCTGTTTCCGCAAACTGCTTCTGAGGTAAATATAAAATCAAAATGGAGAAACAAAACGGCGTGCTTTTAATTCCAGTGCGGCAGAAATTGAAGCTCCGTTGAAAAGTTAAAGCCTGTTTTATAAATCGCCTTTGCAAAAAAGAAAAGTAGAAGGCGTTATTCACTTGAAGAATGAACAGGCATAAAGTTGGTTTGACGTTATTAGACGTTCGATATGCGCAAATTTAGGGACCGTCTCTAAAGTTACATAGAACATACACATTTCTAACGTCAATAGCATTTGAACAGAATGACTTACAGTATCAAAAACAACTGTAAAGTGTTCATCGAGGTGTTTGATGCACACATTTTACATATTCCGTTCAAATGCTATTGAAGTTATAAATGTGTAGGTTCCAATGTCATATGTAACTTTAGAGACAGTCCTTAAATTTGCGAATATCGGACGTCCAGCGTAAAACCAACTTTATGCCAGTGAAGAACGACCGGTAATGCTCCATGACGGCTTATTGGCCTGGGTCCTCCAAAAGTCTCTCCACCATCAAAACGTCGCTGCTCTTCATCTTATATAATTAATAAATGTAACGCTCTCTCGAAAAAGGCTTTTTGTACTGTGATTTTTACAGTTGGATTTCAAAAAAGTTTGAAGTTAGGACACCAGTGGGGTTGTCCTAAAGTTAAGACAGCTTTTAGGATTTTTTGTCGAGTTAGGATGCTTCTGTAATACCCGTTTCCCGTCCATTGTTAAGATAAGATTAAGCATTAAAGAGATGTCATTCTGTAATTGCCTTTGTCCTAAATGCGGTCCTAACTGAAATTGCCAATGTTACCAAACAGATAAGATAGGATTCTAAAGTTAAGATGTTTCTGTAATACGCCCCCTGGACCACAAAACCAGTAATAAGGACCAATTTTTTGATATTGAGATTTATACATTATCTGAAAGCTTTCCATCGATGTATGGTTTGTTAAGATAGGACAATATTTGGCCGAGATACAACTATTCGAAAATCTGAAGTCTAAATATTGAGAAAATTGCCTTTAAAGTTGTTCAAATAAAGTCCTTGGCAACGCATATGACTACTACTAATAACTTTTAATTTTTATATTTATTTACAGTAGGAAATCAGTTCATGGAATATGATCTTTACTTAATACCCTAATGATTTTTTGCATAAAAGAAAAATCGATAATTTTGCCCCATACAATGTACTGTTGGCTATTGCCACAAACATACCCGTGCAACTTGTGACTGGTTTTGTGGTCCAGGGTCACACATTACAAATAAAATTCACCCTGCCAAAGTGGCTAGTAATGTAAGGTGACCAGATTTCTGAAATGGAAACCGGGGACATTTCCCATTTGAGTGGTCAAAACATCACTAAAAATCGCATTTGTTATTATCTATGAATTAAAAACGGCAATGGGGACAATATATTTTTGAATTTTTTTTGTTGTGGGCTCCCTATATTATTATTAACATTAATAATTATGATTTAGTTTGATTATTAAGATTTTTGGTCTGGTTTTAATACAATTCACCGCACCCACAAAAACAATGAAAAAAAAAATACAAAAAATAATATATATATATTATATATTTCATTTAATACTTTAATTTTCACATAGTTTATACTGTACAATTTTTTTTTTTTTTTTACTTCAAATGTTTTTTTACGTTTGTGGTTGAAAACAACTCTTACTATCTTTATTGGTCTTGTTATTTTGCATTTAGGCTTAATTTAAGCATGTGTTTTGAGTATTGTAATCTGCACATGTATTTGTTGCAAGTGTAATTGTTTAGGTTTTTTATATTTATAGTTCAGATGTAGCCTATAATCACTGCGTTGTGACTGCGGAACTTTTGGGGACAAAACAATCCCGCACCCCGAGGCTCTGTTATAAAGCACATGCAAACAGTATTACCTTAATTTAACATGAATATTTAGTATGTTACTACCTTGAAAGCGATAACGATGTTTCGTTTGATATTTGATGATAATGATGCTCTGCTCTCTTAATGAACGTTCTTAATGAAGTAGTAGAGGCGCGCGCACGATCAAGTAGAGTATCTCACAGCGCCATCCGCTGGTGAAAATAATCACTACACGATTGCTCCTATAACCAGCAGGCTATGTTACTTTTGGGCTTTTTTGCAATGTATATGCGGGTTGTTTTGAATGAGCTGTAAAACGGGGACATTTCCGGGGACAGAACACCAAAAACCGGGACTGTCCCCGGAAAACCGGGACGTCTGGTCACCCTATAGTAGTGACTGTTACATGCAACTGCTAAAATCCACCCGCATTCGGCGGGTTGGCGGGTGTTAATGTCAAACCCTGTAATTCATTATTAAGCTAATTGTTCAGTAAGATTTAATATTTATCTTAATATTGACCAAAATCCATGTAAAGTACAAGTTTATCACCCCTAAAGTGACACGGTGAAGAAAAAAAGATTATGAAATGGGAGGGAAACATTTTTTTCGTTCTAAAAGTCTTGACTTATTTCTTTCGCATATTTTTCCACCACCATGCTCCATACATTACCACTTGATAGAAGCAGTAAAACGGTTATTTCAGTGTTACAATGCTTAACCCCTTGATTCCAGGTAAACAAGTCAATTAAATCATTAAATTAGTCACATAAGTTTTGTTCCTTTTTATTTCTCATGGTCTCAAAATGTACAGAGAGTTTCACTGCTTTCACTATATCAAATTATTTACTTGAAAGTGATGGATCTGAACGTGAACTTTTCTCACTTGACAACTTCGGGCAGGGCTTTTTCTCATGAGTCCGTAGACTAGATAATTTGGTGAAACTCTTCGCACACGAAGAGCACTGGTGCGGCTTCTCTCCAGTGTGAACTCTCTTGTGATTTTTCAAGGATTTTAAGTAAGAGAAACTCTGTCCACAGTGTGAGCACTTGTACGGTTTCTCTCCGGTATGACTTCTCTGGTGTGATTTTAAGATGCTGGATCGAGTGAAGGTCTTCCCACAGTCAAAGCACATGTAAGGTCTCACACCAGTATGAATACGCTCATGCTCTTTTAAAGAGTTCAGTACTGAAAAACTCTTTCCACAAACAGAGCAAAAGTGAGGCTTCACACCAGCATGAACTTTAAGGTGCGATCTTAAGCTAGATGAAAAAACAAATGTTTTCTCACACTGATCACAGCCGAACGACTTCACTCCAGTGTGAGAGCGCAGATGCTCTTTGAGAAAGCTCTTGCGATTGAAACTCTTTCCACACTGAGTGCATGTGAACGGTTTTTCTCCCGTGTGAATCCTCATGTGCTCTTTCAAGCTTCCTTTCTGAACGAAACTATTTCCACACTGAGTGCATGTGAAAGGTCCTTTGACTCCAGTTTTTCTAGCTCGTTTTTGTCTGACACTCTTTTCAGTCTTTGAAACAACTGCATTTCCATCTTCATTTGTGAAACGATGTGGTTTGTCTTCATTCCCTTCCATTTGGTCTAAAATCAACATATTAAATTCCCACAATTCAATTAAAGAAAGACAAATTAGAACAAAAGAAATAGAAGTGAGCCTCAATTTAGCACACATCTAGATTACTACTCAGTCTACTAGTATCTAGATTAAAACGTTATTGCTGTATGTCAGTTTTCATCTTAATGTTCCTCATCAGTCATTAAAGAGAATTAAGGAAAACACCAACCTGTTTGTTCCTCTGTCTCTTCATCTTTTACTCTGCAGGGTTCTTCCTTAAACTCCATCTTTACAACAGTATGTCTGTAATTTCTCCTGGAGCAAATCCTCCTGCTTGCTTCTTTTCCTGTGGGAAAAGTAATAATAATTCCTTATTATAATATTGTCACTGTTGCTCATTTAGCGGATGATCATCACAATTACAATCACTCTGGAATAATCTAGGTGCAAATGTAGCTCAAATAATCATTTAGAAACAATTGCATCATTTCAGTTTTTAACTTTAACTTCTATATCATCAAGCAGATTTTGCTCTTTCTTGAGATGTGGTTTATCATAGATTGAAATGTTGATTTATGTTCAAATACTTTCTTGCAACAGAGCATAAATAAAGACAAACATCAAACGAGTGTTATGTCTGTCTACTCTGATTTCTTTACGTATTAGTCTTTTTGGTCTTCTCAAAAGTGGTGTTATGATAAGGCATTAGCTGTATATTTCCAGAACTTTTAAACTATCAATCCTTCAATTCCCACAGCAGTTCATAGAGAAGCTGAAAGATTATTGATGGGGGTTGATTGCTGTAACAGACATCGATTAAACATGTCTGAAATAAACTATTATTTTGTGTTACGCCTTGTGTTTACCAGGTTCAGTTATCCATTACATAAACTAACAATATTTACATGTTGTCAATAACGAGCTTGAGTTTCAGCATAATGGTTCATTTTATGGTTAAGTATTTAGATTAAATCTCGGAGTTATTGCAGTAACCGCTCTAGCTGATGTGTCTTTGATTCACTAAAATGAACCGGCTCTTGAGAGTCACTCGTTCGGGAATCATACACTAGTCGAGCTCATTGACATTTGTATAAATACACAGATTTAGATTTCTCCCCATAAATAGTAAAATAAATGTACTCACACTCACAGTCCGATAAACAGCAAAAATCTCTTCATTCATGGTCCAAGATGGACTCAACAAGATCACGTGATTAAAATGAAAGCAAATGGCGCCATCTTGAGGAACATCTGTGGCGCTGCCAAACTATTGTCACTGACACTCGCGCATTTTATTCTGAGGAACAAAACTACACACATTGAATTTTATTTAACGACTTGATTTTCATTTGATTTTTTACCATATTGTTGTCAAAGTCCAAGTAGTTCGAAGCTTAAAGGATGTTAGTATTAGTTTATATTTTAACCACAAGATGGCGGCTGTAAAGCAGGTATTTTATTCACTGCACTTCCACAGACTGTTCAATTTTCTGATCTCAGTGGGGTGGATTTACACGCCAAAGGCCTTTTTTTTTTGGAATAAAGTAAATTGAAAAACATCCATTCCATTTTTATTTTAAAATATTGATTCATCACTGCAGAGTTAGCCTAATTAATAATGAATACAATGTTGAAACCCTTTGAATACATGTAAACTTAAATTAATTTGTTTATTAAGTCACTCAATAAGTACAAGTTTATAAAATAAATTATAAACAAGATAAGTGGCTGGCTATTGATACGATAAGCTAAGCTGCAAGAAATTCCACTATTTGATTTTCCAAAATATCAGACTGAATGGATCTGAATGGGAATTTTTGCTCACTTAGACAACCCTTTTTCTTATGAACCTGTAGATAAATGGGCAAAACTCTGAATTCTCTGGTGTGATTTTAAGTTACACAATGTAATAAAGGCCTTCCCACAGTCAAAGCACATATGTGGTCGCTAAGAAAGAGCGTGCCATTCTACTTCCTCTTCTTCTTTTGTTTAATGACAATTTACATAACCTACAGAATGCACATAGTTTGATGCTAATTAACTGAATGCAGATCCATGTGTGAGATGACAATAAAATAAATATATTTGAATTTAAATAACATTTAAACTTTACCTTGCTATAATAGTGCTTTAGAATTAATATATTATATATTATATAACTGTAACTATATAACACATTTGGTTTTATTAATAAAACTACATTAATTATACAACACGCATCTGAATACCTCTTAAGCAAACTAACCCTGGATCATGAGCTCCAGAGTAGGTTATGTTCATAGAGCGAGTTGCTATAATTACATACCCTGAAAGTTACCTCCGTTTTTTGGAACCGAAAGTTAAGGTTATCCACTTACTCTTAAACATACCCAGGTATGGCACATAACCTGCTCCCCCCCCCCCCCCCCCCCCAACAAAAGAAAGACAATCACTCACGGCTCTTGATTGAATAACTTTAATGCCTTTAATAACAACACATTCTGTGAATTCTGTTGAAATTTCCCCCTTTTGCCAAATCTAAAAATCAAATGATTTACTTATAGTGATGGATCTGAATGTGAACTTTGCTCACTTAAGCCCTATTCAGACGTTGATTATTTATCGTGGGGTCGCAAGTTAATTTTCATCATTTACAGGGGCAAATCTGTGATTTTATTGACATCCGAATCCAGAATGTCAGTGTTCTTTTTCCCATCACCCGCGTAAAAATGCCAGGCCGAATTACCTACTGTTTTTTGACAAACACCAAGGTCATGTGGTATTTTAATTGCCGTCCGAATCCACATCTCTGAGTTTTCAAAAAGAGATCAATTCAAAATTCACCGTTTATGTCCTTTGTAACCACTGCAGAGCACCGTATCGTTGCGCTTCGCTGTAATTTGGATGCATTTTAAAGATCTAGCCTACACTTTTATTACTGAAATGCTGGAAAGTATTTACAAGAATAATCTTTTATCACTGCTCAAAAGAGAAAGAGATGAAAAACAAGTTAATATTTGAAATGGGCCGTTATTATGGCAGTAGTTAACATTATATAGGCCTACCTTAATTTAGCAGCATTACGTTTACCTCATGTAAATAAGAGGCTGTTAACTTCTTTCCGCTCATTTACACATTTTTAAAATTACATCCTATCTTCCTACTTTTAAACAGCAGATTTAAAATAATTAATAATTTCCTATAAATTCCTGGGTAATTTCCTAATAATTCCCGGGTTCATAGGATCACAAAGCTCGCTCTTCCCCGGTGTGAATAAATCGCCATCCGAATGCACGAGTTTTATGACTGCGGTGGCATGCAAATGTATTTTTACGGACTTCCACATGAGAAACAATTACTGTCACTTAGGGATGGCTCGATACCACAATTTTGTCCTCGGTACGGTACCACAATCTAATACCGAAGTACCGATATTAAATCGATACCATACAGGGTCTGAATTTTGATGCGGGTATTGTGCATAATTTTGCTCACTCTCGCAAGTTTAGGGTTTATGAAGCGGGAAATTACCGCAAATGTTTATTATTAAATTAATCAACAAAGATTGTCACATCAATCAGTCATTTGGAAACTTTTTTGTAAGTAATTTCAGCATTACTGCGCGTCTCCATTGCTTCTGGCTTGAAAAGACATCGCACCTGCACTATAAAAGCAATCTGCGCACTCAGATTCAACACTTTCGCTTCAGTTGCGGGACAGCTGACGGAAATCACTTGCCCACGTCTCCTCGCCAATTTGAACATGCAAGCGATTTTATAGCATTTCGTAATACATATGGGATGAGAGCTCTTTGAGAGAGAGAGTTTTCTTTGCGCTCATGCCAACAACAAACACACACACACACACACACACACACACACACACACACACACACACACAAGCCTAAAGAGCTCGCGCATTCCAAATTAAGTTGTTTTTCCTCAGTCAAATACACACAAAATTATGTCAAATGTCAATCTTTAGTGAGTAGTTACATAAACACAGTTGGTTATGTCTTTCGCGGATGTAAATAGTGCAATAGTATGCGTGCAAATATTATGAGGTCTAAACGTCACTGGTTGAAACGAACGCTGGAGATTTCTTTATATTTAAACGATACGATCTTATGTATGTGCGTTAATCAGTGTTAAAAGAAAAATGTCTAAATTAGATCGTTAGAATTATGCACTCACCTGTCGATCTCATAATGTCTTACAAGTCAGGAATTAAGTGGCAGATGCTTGGCAAGGTTTGATGGTTCTTCAGCAGTTTTATAAGCAAAGTAATTCCAAATTTCACGTCTACTCGTCTTTATTAATGAGTTTTGTGCGTGTTGAGTGAGATTCAACTGCTGTATTCATCTTGTTCTGTTGCCACATTTGCCGGTTTCGCGTCAGTTTGGGTAGCGCGCTGCCACCTAGCGGTGAACTTCGGAACAGCAGCATATACCGAAATGAGCAAAATCATGATATCGTACCGTTTGAAATAAAATATATACCGGTATTTTTGCAGTACCGGTATACCGCGCATCCCTACTGTCACTGTCAAGATACATTTTCATTTAAAATGTTAAGTTTCATCAAATGTAACCCGTCAGTGTAACTTGTCACAAACTTGAATTGTTTAGAATATTTTTTTATTAGCAATGTCAATCCATTTATATTTTAGCATAATTGGCTAGACGACTGGGTCAGAGCATCTCCAAAACTGCAGCTCTTGTGGGGTGTTCCCGGGACAATACTTTTAACCTTGGGCAATGCTTGTTCTTATGAGTTCGTAGACCAGATAATTGGCTGAAACCCTTCCCACATGAAGAGCACTGGTGCGGCTTCTCTCCAGTATGAATTCGCTCATGATCTTTCAAGGTTCCGGACATAGAGAAGCTCTTTCCACAGTGTGAGCACTTGTACGGTTTCTCTCCAGTGTGAACTCTCTGGTGTGATTTTAAGTCGCTGGATCTAGTAAAGTTCTTCCCACAGTCCAAGCACACATGAGGTTTCACACCAGTGTGAATACTCAGGTGAATTTTTAAATATTGGAGCAGTGAAAAACTCTTTCCACAAAAAGAACACACGTGAGGCTTCACATCTGCATGAATTTTCATGTGTCTTTTCAGTTGCATTGCCAAAATAAATGTCTTGTCACACTGATCACAGCCAAATGATTTTTTTCCTGAGTGAAACAGCAGATGAGTTTTGAGACTACCTTCCCATGTGAAGCTCTTTCCACACTGATGGCATGTGAAGGGTTTCTCTCCAGTGTGGATTCTCATGTGATTCTTCAAGCTTGATTTAGATGTGAAGCTCTTTCCACACAGAGCGCATGCGCAAGAACATTCGGCTGCTCTTCTTTGAGTGTTTTGTTGAGGTTCCTGAAACTGATAGTGTTTCTCATCCACTTCACTTTGTTCCATCAGGTCTAAAACAAACATATTACATTAGATTCAAGATATAAATAAAAGTAATCTCTCTCTCAGAATGCTATTAAATTAAATGTATGGTTATTGATCAGGTGCTAAATGTACATATCTGCAATTATAATGTGTCATCAATTCTTAGCAACTACTGCAGATGCATTTTCCATAATTTAGCTAAAAAACACAAACTTATAAGATATGTAAAATGGAAAATGAGTTAGGGGAGGTGCATTACAACTTCTGTGTGCCCATAAATGCAATTTCTTTTGTAAATGGGAGTTTGTAGACACTGACCTCTTTGTTCCTCAGTATCTTCATCTTTTATTCTGCAGGGTTCTTCCTCAAATTTCATCTTTACAATAGTGTCACTTTCTCCTGAAGTTATTCCTCCTGCTTCCTTCTTCCTGTGGGAAGAAGGGAATATTCCCCAGTATTTTAACAGATCAATAGCTGTGTGGGTGGAAGTATAACTGGTCATTTAACAGATGCTTAACCTTTTTAGCATACTAGCCTAGCCTTGTTTACACTTTAGCCTGATACAGCACCATTCAACTGTAGTGACTCTCCGCCCTCTAGTGATGGGAACACAAATCCTAGCTACATATACTTCATATTTAATGATTACACTTTCATGAAAACATTTGCGATTGGTTTGTAAACGGTGTTACACATGTTCGGGCTGTTCTCGTTGTATTTACATCGTTCTGACCAGCAGGTGTCGCCAGAGTGTGGCGTTTCCAGCGCTTCGAAAGAGGGAATCATTTCGAGAAGCAATAGGTTAAGTGGAAAAAGCTCCGTTTCTCCCATCATCTTCACGCTATTGCACACAACAGTTCATTATAAATGAGTATTCATTGTTAAAACGTAAAAACCAACTCACGTTATAGACTCCAGCTGAAGATTTCACCAAGATCTCTGGCTGAGGGAGGGAGCACCAGTCGTCTTGCTCTATTGTAGGATTATTGGTGTATTGTGAATAATTAACTATATAGTCTGCCATCTGCTGTGCTGGAGTGAGAAAAGAATTAAGTCTATAGAAGACTGGGTTCCTTTATCCCACAATATAACATTATAGCACTAAAATAAGCAACACTTCTCTCATAGGGAAGAGCAGGAGCGAAAGTACCATTTTTCATAAAAACATATAAATAATGGTTTTACACATATATTTTTGCTGTGGTCAATAACTCACAAGTGTGGTCTATCAATAGTAGGCGGTATTTTGTATAAATGTAGAACGACTACAGTACAATTCAATTCATATGTTACTTTTGACCCCATCAGTTGGGACGAAGTAGCACACAATACTTGTTACTCTTTTTTTTATTAAACATACCTGACTATGACCTTGTTAATATGTACCTGCAAACATATTTTGTCCTTTATCTTTGTAAAAGAAAAAAAAATATTAAATTACATTTTCATTAAAAATTTTAAGTTTCATCAAATGTTTCAAATGTAACCCATCAGTGTAACCCGTCACAAACTTGAATTGTTTAGAATATTTTTTTATTGGCAATGTCACTCCATTTACATACATTTTAGCATAATAGTTGGCTAGATCAGTGTTTCCCAACCTTTTTTCAGTCATGGCACCCTTTGAAAATGTTCTCCATTTTGTGGCACCCCCTCGCATACGTTACGATCGGGGTATAACGGTACAGATTGCTCACGGTTCGGTTTGTATCACGCTTTTAGGTTCACGGTTTCAGTACAGTTCAGTATTTGCTATGTTCAGGGAAAAAATGACCACTGTCAAATAAAAATAAAGAAAATAATAAGAACAAATAATTTGGTAACACTTTAGAATAATGGTCATTAGTTAACTACATTAGTTAACATTAACTAATAATGAACTGCACTTATAAAGCGTTTATTAATCTTTGTTAATGTCAATTTCAACATTTACTAATGCATTATTAAAATCTTGTTAACATTAGTTAATGCACTGGGAACTAACATGAACAAACCATGAACAGCTGTATTTATATTAACTAACGTTAACAAAGATCAACAAATACAATAACAAATGTACTGCTCATGGTTAGTTAATGTTAACTAATGTAGTTAACTAATGATCATTATTCTAAAGTGTTACCAATAATTTAAATACAAGCAGCAGCACAAATAAACACTATTGAGCAAAGATACTAATAAAATAAACTAAGCTTTTCAGGTTTTTCGGGTACGTCTAACATTAGTTTTCAGGTACAGAAATTTATCAAATGTAAAATAACATTGCATATTTGACTGTATAAATTATAGATTAATCCTATTAAACTTACAAAAGCTATTCAATCAAGAGCAGTGAGTGATGTCCTTGTCTTTTGTTGTTTGACATTAAATAGACCGCAGTAAAGGCTACTGCCCCTTTAAGATCTAATGCTCGGATATGCGTCGTCTTTCTCAACTGTTTAAAGTTTACTTAAGGCATATACAGACTATGTCTGCTAGAATACTCATCAAGATGGACATGTTGACATACTTTTTGTGTGAGTTTGTCTGTTCAAGAGCAAGACTTGAAAGAGAACTCAATATTTGCACGCTGTGAGACGTGTGCGCGCTTTCGGATGAGCGCACAGAGACACATTTTCTCACAGCGACTTCTCATTCGCGTCTTCTGGCACTAAACCCGGGTGATGACGGCGAAAATGACTGGTCATATTCGAACATACGGCAGCACTCGCATGCATTGAACGAAGTTTACAAAGAGAGAATTATTTGGAAAATTTTGAAAAAAAATGACAGCACCCCAGTTGGGAAACACTGGGCTAGACGATTGGGTCAGAGCATCTCCAAAACTGCAGCTCTTGTGGGGTGTTCCCGGGACAATACTTTTAACTTTGGACAATACTTCTTCTCATGAGTCCGTAGATGAGATAATCGTCTGAAACTCTTCCCACATGAAGAGCACTGGTGCGGCTTCTCTCCAGTGTGAACCCTCTCATGATCTTTCAAGGTTCCTGACAAGGAGAAACTCTGTCCACAGTGTGAGCACTTGTACGGTTTCTCTCCAGTGTGAACTCTCTCGTGGTCTTTCAAAGTTCCTAACCGAGAGAAACTCTTTCCACAGTGTGAGCACTTGTGCGGCTTCTCTCCAGTATGAACTCTCTCATGGTCTTTCAAAGTTCCTAACCGAGAGAAACTCTTCCCACAGTGTGAGCACTTGTACGGTTTCTCTCCAGTGTGAGATCTCTCATGAGCTTTCATATCTCCTGACTGAGCGAACCTCTGTCCACAGTGTGAACACTTGTACGGCTTCTCTCCGGTGTGAATTCTCTGGTGTGTTTTTAAGTCGCCGGATGAAGTGAAGCTCTTCCCACAGTCAAAGCACGAATGAGGCTTCACACCAGTATGAATACGCTCATGCTGTCTTAAATGGTCCAGCAGTGAAAAACACTTTCCACAAACAGAACACACGTAAGGCTTCACACCTGCATGGAATTTCATGTGTCTTTTCAGTTGCTCTGCCAAAATAAATGTCTTGTCACACTGATCACAGCCAAATGGTCTTTTTCCAGAGTGAAACTGCAGATGTTTTGTGAGACTACCTTCCCATGTGAAGCTCTTTCCACACTGATGGCATATGAAGGGTTTCTCTCCAGTGTGGATTCTCATGTGTTTCTTCAAGCTTGAATTATGTGCAAAGCTCTTTCCACACTGAGCGCATATGCAAGAACATTCGGCTGCTCTTCTTTTTGCTTTTTGTCGAGGTTTCTGGAGCTTATGCTTTTTCTTCTCCACTTCACTTTGTTCCATCAGGTCTAAATCAAACATATTACAATAGACAATTCAGGACTGAAATAAAAGTAATCTCTAGTTTAATAGCGGTTATTCATGAAGAATCAAGACTGGACACCAACCTATTTGTTGCTCTGTCTCTTCATCTTTTATACTGCAGGGTTCTTCCTCAAACTCCATCTTTTGAGTGTTTTGTTGAGGTTTCTGAAACTGATGGTGTTTCTCCTCCACTTCTGTCAGGTCTAAAACAAACATATCACAGACCATTCAAGACTGAAGTAAAAGTAATCCCTAGTTTAATAGCAGTTATTAATGAAGATTCAAGGAAAGACACTGACCTATTTGTTGCTCTGTATCTTCATCTTTTATACTGCAGGGTTCTTGCTTAAACTCCATCTTTATTATAGTAGGTCTGTTTCTCCAGAAGTAATTCCTCCTGCTTGCTTCTCCTGTGGGAAGATGGGAACATTCCATTGTATTTTAACAGATCAATAACTGTGTGGTCCTTATTGTTTGTATAACTGATCATTTAACAGATGCTTAACATTTTTTGCCCAGCCGTGAGGCTTGTTTACACTTTCGCCTGACACAGCTGACAGACAACATACAGTTAAACTGTAGTGTCATTCCTCGGATTCAGTGCCTTTTGTTCCCTTTCAAGTATTGGAAATATTAGATTGGGATAAAATTCGGATTGATCATTTGTCCACTAAATTGGACATCATGCAATAATGCGTACGCAACGCATAGGTAACGTAATGGATGTTACTTAATTAGTAATCCAAAAAAAAAAAGTATCCATATTGGCCTAGAAAATGGCAACTTTTAATTTTTCCGGCGGTCTTAGTACACGATGTGACTATACACATCACAACATGTAAATAGGAAAATGTTGGTGTTATTTTGTCACTTATTGAGCAATAGAGCTAGCTGGAGCCTTTTACCTCCAGTCTTTGTGTGTCAGACAGAGTTATGGCACGCATGGAGATGAGAATGGTGTGTGTGGACTTATCCAACTCTGGGGGATACGGTGAATAAGCTAAAGTCCCAAAAAGTCGTTGTGTTCCTTTAAGAGCAAACACACGTTCAAATTGAACAGATAGTGAAACTAAAGCGCTTCTCATGCAAGCGGATGAAGACAACGGTGCAGCATTTAAAGATAATTTCCGAAGACTGACATCACAGAATGTACTGGTATTTTGGTGCTGATGTGTGAATGGTCTCTTACCGGTAAAAATCCAGAACGCCGTTGCTTTTGTGAATTTACTAGGGCTGGGCGACAAAACGATAACGATATGTATTGCGATAGACACGTAATCGATATCAATAAAAAATACATTCGATAAAACGTTCGATATATATATTATTTTTTTCTTCATCGGAAGAAACCAGAGGTTGCGAAGCAAGTTTGGTTGCATGAACAAAGGCACTCGCTCTCTGGTAACCAAGCAACGTAGGGAGTGACAGGCTAACAGCCAATCATGTAACTGTATCTCCTTTTGGTTGCGCCATATCGTTGTCTCGTGTTGGATTAATTCTTCAGTAAACAGAACCGGCGTGGAGTGATAAGTGGAAAACGAGTGCCGCAGCGAGCAAGGAAATTGTTGATAAAACAGGAAAACAAGTCAGCTCGCCAGTTTTGTGACCGGAGTCAGACCAGTGTCGTCTACAAGACTGTCGTCCCCACCAAGACTGGTAATACCACAAATAAAAATGAGACGATAACTAAATAAAAAACAGTTTTGAATGACAAAAACTATGACGGAAAAAAAATCTACTGTCATTTTCGACAAAGAATAAAAACGAGACGAAAATGTTAGATATGGGAAGAGATCCAGTCAGAACTGATGTCCTGTGTAACAGATGCGCACATTTGAATTGTAACGTGCGGATCTAACAGAGGGAAAATATGGGCGATCACTTCCGGTGTACACGATCTGGGTTGGGTAAACTACGGCAGATCGTGTACAGACCTCGCGCACCGGAAGTGATCACGCGCTCAAGGCTGTTGGACATAGTGGTGTATTAGAGGTAAAACAATATATAAATACTGTTTAGTTTCTCAGACAAACCGATCGTTTCATGTCTTAAGACATCAATGTGTCGTCACGAGCCGCAGGGTTTCATTTTTGGGTGAACTAACTATCGCTTTATCGCTGTTTGTTTGTTTTAAGGGTTGCTTTTCTAGTACAGCAAGACTTCTGTGGGGTTCCTCAGGGGTCCATTCTTGGACCCTTACTATTTCCTATTTATATAAACGACTTATCAAATGTTTCAAATATTCTTACTCCTATAATGTTTGCAGATGACACAACCTTAGTTCTCCCTCACTCAAATTTTAATTTATTGACTAAGAATGCAAATGAGGGTCTAATCACTTATCCTAATTGGTTTAATTTAAATCAATTATCTTAAAATAAAAAAAATCTAGCTTTATTATGTTTAGTGGTTAAAAAAATTATACCCAAAGGATTTATCAAAAATTATAATTGAGTCTACTGAGTTGCCTCAAGAGTCAACTGCAAAATTCTTGGGAGTTTTCGTTAATGAGAATCTGAGTTGGAGGGAACAAGCTGACTACGTAAGCAGAAAAATACATAAATCTACTGGTATAATAAGGAGGGTTAGGCATTTTGTTACTACAGAGTGTCTTCTTATTTTTTACTATAGTTTAATTTATTCGTATCTTTCATATTGCAATATAGTTTGGGCAAGCACTTTTCCTATTACTCTTCAAAAAATCTTTATCCTTCAGAAATGTTTTGTTAGGATTGCAACCCGATCAAATGCATATACTTCATCTGCTTCTCTATTTCAGAAACTTCAGATTCTTACTGTTTGTGATATTAACATTTCTCAAATGGGTGTCTTTATTTATAAGATATATTCACGTGAAGGTAACATTCCAGAGCAATTTCAGGTTCAGTCACATCTTCCTAAAATTCTCACTTGTAGAGGTCAATATTCTATACGATTTAGGGGTATTAAATTATGGAATGGTTTATCTCATCTAAAAATGTTTCAAAAGATGTATAAAGAAGCATTTTATTGCTGCTTTGTAATTGTGTTTTTTTTGTGTGTGTGTGTTTTGTTTATTGAGGTCTCATGCACTCTATATGGTTTGTTTTTTGAGTATATCATTTTCATTATCATTATCGTTATTATTATAATATACATGCTGTAATTAACATGTTGCAGTTATATACATTCATATATTTACAATTTAGTTGTTTGTTGTGGTTTAGGTGGAGGCTTTAAAATAAGCCCTTTGGGTTTTTTGCCTCTCCCTGCACAGTATATGGATTGTACTTTTGTTTTTATTGCGTATATTTTATATTTGTGCAAATAAACTAAAACCTAACAACACAAGCCTCGAAAACGAGGCTTTCATCTGGCACGCCCATTTATGCTCGACACAAGATCCGATGCCTCGGCTCAAATGTCACATCACTAACTAGAGCTAATGCAAAAGCTGGAAATCCATTTATCCTTTGCTGGAACTTTTGAATCCATTTATTCTTTGCTGATGTGTGAACGGCCCCGGAAGAGTGAATCATTTCGCGAAGCAATCGGTTCAGTTGATTCGGAGTTCCGAACGAGAGTCCGCCTCTCTCCAGGCTAAGGCACACAACAGCTAATTATAAATGAACAGGAGTAATGTTATTATAATATTAAAACTAACTCACCCTATAGACCCCAGCTGAAGATTTCACCAAGATGTGTTTCTTGATGAGGCTGAACGAGCACCAGTCGAGTCGTCTTCCTCTATTATGTGATTCTTCTTCTGTGGATTTATGGCTCTGGAAAGCTGCATACCGCCACCTACTATGCTGGACTGTAACACTAAAGATTTTATACAGTTTTTCAGTCCACTATTTCTCAAGGACGTCAGTATAGCTGTAATTGTTCTACCAGATTCTAATCCCGTCTTTAAAATATTGTATAAGGTGAACATTACTTGCATTTCTCTTATAATATAAATGTTTTACTGTTCATTCATTCATACATACACATACATATGCAACAATTCTCTCATCATTTTCCCCATTTACATCCAATTGTTCTACTGACCCTGTATAATACGACTGATTTTACACCTTCATCACTCTGTAATCTTCATCACCCCTCAGAAAGATTGCACACCCTCCACCATCCCATTTTATCCTTCCTCATGAACATGTAATCTGGATTTAACTGCAGCTTCATTTAACTGCACCGAGTTTAAAATCAATTACAGTTGTTATTGCCTGTACATTACAAGTAAAAAATTAATTTGTTGTAATTATATATTTTTATATATACGAGTGTTAGTTGTAGATTGAGATTTAGATGCCTGTGATAAATTATGATGCCTGACATCATGTATAAAGAGACTCGAATGAGGTTGGTTGGCACATTATGGCTTACAATATAAAAACTATTTAATAATTTGTTTATCTGATCTGAATGTTATCTGACCAAAATTCAAGTAAAGTAAAAATTAGTTAATTTTCACTTGATTGCGACAGTAAAACATGTTTTTGGTATTTGGTCACAGATCATCGTAATTGTAAACGCGTAATATGAATTGAAAAACTTGTGGTGCAGTTTTTGTTAAAAAAAATATTACTACACACTTGATGTTAGGATGTTTAACCCCTTGATTTCAGGTAAACAGGGAAATTCATTCATTAAATAAGTCTCAGAGGTTGTTCCTTTTTATTTCTTATTTTTATTTCTCTCTGTACAGATAGTTTCTGAGTGATTTCATTCTGTTCAAATTCCAGCTTCTGTCAAATCAGAATAGGCAAGGCAAGTTTATTTATATAGCACATTTCAAACACAGTGGCAATTCAAAGTGCTTTACAAATGTAATTAAAATAAATATATAACCCGAATCACCCCCATCACCCTAGATAAAATATCAAATTATTTACTTGAAAGTGATGGATCTTAGATGATCGTCTGAAACTCTTCCCACATGAAGAGCATTTAGGATTAGGATTGTTTTTTAGGCAGCGGCTATTTGCACTGTGTAAATATCAACAGATAGTGTAAATAGCATATTGCTATGAAAATGCTGCTTTTTTATACAATGCAGTAGGCCTAATTTCTAAGTGTAAATAGTTATTAGATGCTATTTATACTTATAAATAGTGGCAGATTCTATTTGTGTTTTTCTACATTAAATGGTATGAAATTATATTTATTAAAATGATTAAATAGATGCTGCCTTATTGGGACAATAAAGCCTTCCCTACACCTACTGCCAACCCTAAAACTTTATTACTAAACATGCACATTAGACACCATTTCCACTTTTCAAATATTTTCTTAATTTTTACAGAAAATAAATGCCTTTCCGATCTAATGTGTGATGGGAAAAGGGAGTGAGCGAGTTCGGTAAAAGGCGAATTCAAACTCGGGTCAAAACTTCCTGCCTCTCGCCATACCCCTACACTATTGCTATGGTGAAGACATCGAAGAGCACTGGAACCTGCTAAAGTCTACCATTCCAGCTACCTGCAAAACCATTCTTGGGCACAAGTCCAGAAAACACCAGGACTGGTTTGATGAAAATGACACAGAGATAGAACAACTCATCTAAAAGGAAAGGAAAGCCTTTTGTGCCTGGCAAAACGATGCAACCTGTAAAGCCAAAAAGGTTGGCTCACTCCAGAGCCAAGGCGGATGTCCAGAGATGGGTAAGGGAGGTAAAGAACTCTTGGTGGACAGAAAAGACTCTGGAAATCAAGGGACTGGCAGACTCGGGTGACACCAGAGGCTTTTTCAGTGCTACCAAGGACGTCTATGGTCCAAGATTTCGTGGCAAAAACCCCCTGTGCACAAAGGACGGGCAGGAGCTGCTGAAGGACAACGAATCCATTAACGCCCGATGGAAAGAGTACTTCCAAGAACTCCTCAACAGTGACAGCCCAACTGAAATAGACATTACCAAACACGTCCCCCAAAGTCCCATCAGAGAAGACATGAGGGAACCTCCGACTATAGCAGAGGTTCAAGACGCCATCAGGAGCCTCAAGGACAACAAGGCTGCCGGTCTACAGGGGCATCTCGCTCCTGTCAAAAACAGGCAAAGTCCTTGCTTGTGTCCTTGCAACCCGTCTGCTGCCATCCCAGTGTGGCTTTCACCCCTCCAGAGGTACAGCAGACATGATATTCACAGCACGGCAACTGCAGGAAAAATGCAGTGAACAAAGGTAGCCTTTGTACATGGCTTTTATAGACCTGACAAAGGCTTTTGACATGGTAGACCGCCAGGCCCTGTGGAGCATACTATCAAGGTATGAATAATATATCAGAATACTGAGGCTTCTACATGATGGCACGTCAGTCACAGGGCTCAGCAATGGCAGCCCAGAGTCTAAGACTTTCATGGTGGAAATGGGGGTCAAACAGGGATGCATCATTGCACCAACCTTGTTTACCATCCTCATTGCAGCTATACTCCACCTCATTGGCAGAGAGCTGCCACAGGGGATTTCAATCATGTATAGAACTGATGGCAGACTCTTCTACATTAACAGGTTCAAGGCCAATAGCAAAGTCAACTACACCACCATCACAGAGCTTCAGTACACGGATGATAACGTCATCGCAGCACACTCCGCAGAAGACCTCCAGGGCATCCTGAATGCCTTTGCCGAGGTGTACAGAGCCCTGGGCCTAAAATTAAACATCAAGAAGACCTAGGTCCTATATCCACCCAACCAGCCAGATACCCAGCCAACCAGAAAAGTGAATATACATCAATCAGGCATAACATTATGGTGAAGTAAATAACACCGATTATCTCTTCATCACGGCACCTGTTAGTAGGTGGGATGTATTAGGCGGCAAGTGAACATTTTATCCTCAAAGATGATGTGTTAGAGGCAGGAAAAATGGGCAAGATTAAGGATTTGAGCGAGTTTGA
The DNA here is from genome assembly GCA_033150135.1 of Gobio occitaniae. NCBI lineage: Eukaryota > Metazoa > Chordata > Actinopteri > Cypriniformes > Gobionidae > Gobio > Gobio occitaniae. The sequence continues at coordinate 121,175 of JARQWZ010000545.1, read as the reverse complement.
CAAGGGCCAAATTGTGATGGCTAGACGACTGGGTCAGAGCATCTCCAAAACTGCAGCTCTTGTGGGGTGTTCCCGGTCTGCAGTGGTCAGTCTCTATCAAAAGTGCTCCAAGGAAGGAACAGAGGTGAACCGGCGACAGGGTCATGGGCGGCCAAAGCTCATTGAGGCACGGGGAGCGAAGGCTGGCCCGTGTGGTCCGATAAAACAGACAAGCTACTGTAGCTCAAATTGCTCAAGAAGTTAATACTGGTTCTGATAGAAAGATGTCAGAATACACAGAGCATCACAGTTTGTTGTGTATGGGGCGGCATAGCCGCAGATCAGTCAGGGTGCCCATGCTGACCCCTGTCCATCGCCAAAAACACCAACAGTGGCACGTGAACATCAGAACTGGACCACGGAGCAATGGAAGAAGGCCTGGTCTGATGAATCACGTTTTCTTTCACATCACGTGGATGGCCGGGTGGCTTACCTGGGGAACACATGGCACCAGATGCACTATGGGAAGAAGGCAAGCCGGCGGAGGCAATGTTCTTCTGTGAAACCTTGGGTCCTGCCATCCATGTGGATGTTACTTTGACACGTACCAGCTACCTAAGCATTGTTGCAGACCATGTACACCCTTTCATGGAAACGGTATTCCCTGGTGGCTGTGGCTCTTTTAGCAGGATAATGCGCCCTGTCACAAAGCAAAAAAGGGTCAGGAATGGTTTAAGGAGCACAACAAGTTTTTCTTGGTGCCAGATACCACAGCACACCTTCAGGGGTCTAGGAATGAATTTACAACACTCGCTCTGCTCCCCGCCAGTGTGCATGCACCTTCAAACAGTAGCAAACAAGGCCACAACAAGCATAATGTCAAATCTGAGGTGTGGCGGCATTTTGAGGTTTCAGCATGTAAAAGCTATTAACAGACCAAACCATACTGACCCTAGGGTCTTATTTGCTTTGCACATATATTTACTGATGTATAATTATTTTCGAAGCGTCTATTTACGCTAAGTGCAAATAGCATGCCTTGTTGGCAAGTGCTCTTTGCACTAGCTCCCCCTAACAATGCCCAAAACAATATTTAAAAAAGACGTTGTGTAAATAGCAATTTTCACTAAGAAAATATGCTATTTTCAATTAGTATAAATATAATCTAGTTGCTATTTACACTTGGTGCCAAATATCCGCTGCCAATTATTTTGAAGGAAAAGAACTACACTATTTAAAGACTAATTAATTGCTAATTAAAGTCATATTGATACATTAACCAGAAAAAAAAGTAACACATTACACAGAATTGTTTTCTGTGCTTCTCTGGCCATCCATATTAACATTTTCTGGGGGCGCCACTGGCCCCTGAGCACCCCCAGGATCAGTGCCTATGGATCTGAATGTGAACTTTGCTCACTTAGAGCAATACTTGGGCAATGCTTTTTCTCATGAGTCCGTAGATGAGATAATCGTCTGAAACTCATCCCACACGAAGAGCACTGGTGCGGCTTCTCTCCAGTATGAGTTCTCTCATGATCTTTCATGGTTCCGGGCACAGAGAAACTCTTTCCACAGTGTGAGCACTTGTACGGCTTCTCTCCTGTATGAATTCTCTCATGACATTTCAAGGTTCCTGACCGAGTGAAACTCTTTCCACAGTGTGAGCACTTGTGCGGTTTCTCATCACTATGAATTCTCTCATGATCTTTCAAGGCTCCTGACCGAGAGAAACTCTGTCCACAGTGTGAGCACTTATACGGTTTCTCATCTGTATGAATTCTCTCATGATCTTTCAAGGCACCTGACCGAGTGAAACTCTTCCCACAGTGTGAGCACTTGTACGGTTTCTCTCCGGTGTGAATTCTCTGGTGTGATTTTAAGTCGCTGGATGTTGTGAAGCTCTTCCCACAGTCAAAGCACGTATAAGGTCTCACACCAGTATGAATACGCTCATGCAGTTTTAAATGGTCCAGCAGTGAAAAACACTTTCCACAAACAGAACACATGTAAGGCTTCACACCTGCATGGAATTTCATGTGTCTTTTCAATTGCTCTGACAAAATGAATGTCTTGTCACACTGATCACAGCCAAATGATTTTATTCCTGAGTGAAACTGCAGATGTTTTGTGAGACTACCTTCCCATGTGAAGCTCTTTCCACACTCATGGCATATGAAGGGTTTCTCTCCAGTGTGGATTCTCATGTGTTTCTTCAAGCTTGAATTATGTGCGAAGCTCTTTCCACACTGAGCGCATATGCAAGAACATTCGGCTGCTCTTCTTCTTTGAGTGTTTTGTTGAGGTTCCTGAAACTGATGGGGTTTTTCATCCACTTCACTTTGTTCCGTCAGGTCTAAAACAAACAAAATCACATTAGACAATTCCAAGACTGAAATAAAACGTAATCTCTAGTTAAATAGCAGTTATTAATGAAGAATCAAGAATGGACACGGACATATTTGTTGCTCTGTCTCTTCATCTTTTATACTGCAGGGTTCTTCCTCAAACTCCATCTTTTGAGTGTTTTGTCGAGGTTTCTGAAACGGATGGTGTTTCTCCTCCACTTCACTTTGTTCCATCAGGTCTAAAACGAACATATTACATTAGACAATTCAGGACTGAAATAAAAGTAATCCCTAGTTTAATAGCGGTTATTAATGAAGAATCAAGAATAGACACTGACCTATTTGTTGCTCTGTCTCTTCATCTTTTATTCTGCAGGGTTCTTGCTTAAACTCCATCTTTACAATAGCATGTCAGTAGTTTCTCCAGGAGAAATTCCTCCAGCTTGCTTCTCCTGTGGGAAGATGGGAACATTCCCATGTATTTTAACAGATCAATAGCTGTGTGGGTGCAAGTATAACTGATCATTTAAAAGATGCTTAACATTTTTTGCCCAGCCGTAAGGCTTGTTTACACTTTCGCCTGACACAGCTGACAGATAACATACAGTTAAACTGTACAGACTGATCTCATGAAATAGCGTATGTATGACCAGGGCCGGCCCGTGGCATAGGCGGAATAGGCCAATGCTAGGGGCGCCACTCATCCATAGGGGCGCCAAAATGTATTACTGATACTATTTTATTAATATTAATTTGAAATATTAACTTAACTAAGTCCCCCACATCTTCCCGGTCCGCCTCATCAATCTCCCCCGCCGAGCTACTTGAAGTGCGTCAGAAATATAACGCGCAATCAGTTTAAAGTTGGGAATTTGTTGTGTTGCGTCGCCTCTCGCCGCATCCAACGTAGACAGGATTGCTTTCATTTTTTAGGGTGCTTGGCCGCTCGCGCCAGGTGTAGACACGGTGAAAGTTGCCTGATAATTTATGATGGATGGCCGAATTGTAGTGTCAAAAAAGACAGAAGCCCTCTGATGCAGGCAAGATAAGGGAAACACTGCAAAAATGCTCTTCTTACTTAGTATTTTTGTCTTGTTTCTAGTCTAAATATCTAAAACTTCTTAAATTAAGATGCATTTACTAGATAAGTAAAATGTAAAATGTTTTCTTGAAAATAAAATTAAAATTAAATGAGTTTATGCTTAAAACAAGCTAAATTATCTGCCAATGGGGTGAGAAAAATACGTTTCTGATTGAAATCTTGTTTCTTGTTTCTGTCCCAAACAGAAACAAGATAATTTTTCTCACCCCATTTGGCAGATAATTTAGCTTGTTTTATGCAAAAAATCTCTTCATTTGAGTGTTTTTCCCCCCCAGAAAACAAGAAAAGAAAAATATCTAAATATATCTGTCATTTTACTAGTAAATACATCTTGATTTAAGAATTTTTAGATATTTGGACAGGAAACAAGAAAAAATACTAAATAAGAAGAGCATTTTTTTTGCAGTGTAAAGTGAGGTAAAGTGATGTAGGCTAATGAATGTACAGTTTATTTAATTGCATAGTAGTAAAATACTAATGTTCGTTAATTAATTCCAGTTTTACCTTAAACTTTATGCAAACAGCTGTTCTGGGTTCTCGAGAGGCCAGCCAGTGTGATTTTGTAGATAAAAACGCATGCAATATCACTTTTTTAATAGCCTAATGTTTTTACTCTACAGTTGTGCCGTTTTAAGGGGACATATGGCAATTTTAAAATGTATTTGCCAAAATTAGTAATGATATTTATATACAAGTTTATTTAAAATAGCAACATTTTATTTAAAATTCACATTAAATATCTACATTTCTCAGTTTAATTCATGGTGAAAACATGAATGTGCATAGTTTAGTGGAAGATTGCTGCCATCTACTGGAAAACAAACACTTTTGCTAGTTCTCAATGCATAGTTTGTGCATGAATGCTGGATGCTATTACTCTTGCTATTTGTGTTTAAGCTGTAATGTGGCGTAGGTGCTATTTTTGTATAGTTTAACTATCATCCTTTTAAAAAATAAAATAATAATAATAATATCATGAACATAATGATAGAATGGACTGGACATCATATAAAACAATAACAATGAAAATAAAAATAAAAACATCAATGCATTACAAAAATAAAACAGTAGTAATTCCACAACTTAGACTGATAACATGTAGTGCTAAACCTACAAGGGGCACCAAGTAAAATCTTGCCTAGGGCAGCAAATTGGTCAGGGCCGGCCCTGTGTATGACACACACACCAATTCGCTATGCCATTTTGGCGTGCTATCAAGACGCATAATCGCTTTTTAGCGTGTTTATCAATGCCGTTTAATTCTATCCCCCTACACTGTCCCTGCCCCTAAACCTACCCATCACAAGAAACATTCTGCATTTTTACATTTTCAAAAAAACATAATTTAGTATGTTTATAAATCCATGTACATTCACGCGGAATCACACTGCGTAGACATACAGGCAGAATCACACAGCGTAGACATACAGGCGGAATCACACTGCGTAGACATACAGGCAGAATCACACAGCGTAGACATACAGGCAGAATCACACAGCGTAGACATACAGGCGGAATCACACGGCGTACACATACACGCGGAATCACACGGCGTAGACATACACGCGGATAGCTCAAAATGCGTACAGATAACACGCCATTTGGCTTTAGAAAGTGGCGTGTATGTTTACGCAAAGTCATGATGTCATGTTGAACTGTAGTGTCATGCCTGGGATTCAGTACCTTTAGTGTCCTTAATAAAGATCATGATCTTACTGCCTTAAAATCTTTAACAATACCAATTTTAAACCGGTCTTAGTCATAAATAACATAATTTGAACTAAGCATATTGAAGTTGTTAATATTGAAGTTGCGTTTATTTAAAAAATTATGTGCTGTACACTGTACAAATGCTGATCACCATGATTGTTTGCTTTGCAGCCCCTTTAAATAAAGTTAAAAAAACACCAAGCATTCGATCTATGTCAGAGCGTCCACGAATCCTTCTAAAGCACCACTGGCAGGGCGGCCAGACAAATTTTGAAGCTCTCACCGGCGACGGTGTGAACGAACAGTTACGTCAAAAAACAAAGCAATCAGAATAGAGTTACATTTTGTAAAAACCGAGAATACAAAAAAAACCAGAGGATTACAATTGTTTCATTAAAACTAAATAAATGAGTATTTTGACATAACGCTATATTAAGCGCTGCTTGATTTCTGTTGGCAGTCGTGACTCACGTGAGGCAGTTTTTGGCGCATGCGCAAATAACTCCTGTATATAATCATTATCTTCAGACGCAGGTGAGACTAAGTCATTAATTACGATGCTTCCCATGGGGAAACCATTTTCATGCCTGGAAATGTCAGTTATTTTGTTTTCAAAGAGAAAAAAAGGACACGACAGTTGTATAGCGCAAACTAGGCTTGCTGCGATAGTCAGTGTTGACGGTGTTACAGGTGTTCAAGCGCAACACCGGTTACATCACTTTCCCACCGTGGCATCACCCCACTGTCTTTAAAAAAAAGAAAAATTATAATTTCGTTCAGTTAGACAATTAAACAATTAAATGGTAAACAGACAATTAAAAACTGAACGTGTCTGCTTAATAAAGTGAGCCGAACGAGAGTCACAGCACAGACCAGCAGTCGTCAGATTTCATTTATCACGAGAGACTGACAAGCAATCCGTTCCAAAATTGGCGCTAATTCTAAACCGAAAGTAAAATGCGCACGGCCACACTGTCATTCACGGTGCATGTCTATTGGCGCGTTGAGTTAATTTCTATGGAAACTCATCTTCCATTGGAATTCATTGAAAACAATCGCACTGCTCCGCATCGTTATGAATGCGCGAGCGGCCATTGGCATTTTACTTTGGGCTTAGAATCTGAGATTTAAAAGCCCTCACCAGTGATACTGGTATTACCGGTGTTGTCATTTATCAGTGGGAACATTTCCTTATCGTCACATACTTACTGCAAACCATGCCTTCCAGCTATGAAAACGCTTTCTTTAACAAAGGGCTCAAACTTAAACACTCGCAGGTACGACTTGCCCGGATATCATGTTAGCTAAAATTGTGTTTAAGCCCACCGGCAACTATAGTTGCTGCAGTGTATAGTTGTTAATTTCCTTTTGTAAGTATTTTTCTAGATAGTATCCATGTTTTTAATCTCAATGACACGCAAGGAAACAACCAAATAAAGGATTTCAAGAGAAAATAAAAGGTTTTAACTTCCTTCATGTCACATGAGACTGCCAACTTCCTACCCCTACTTCCAGGAAGCATAATGAAGGCAAACCCTCCCAAAAACAAAAGGTTATTTTCATGTTACTAATAAGTATTTTTTGTTGACAAAAAGTTTTTGGTGTTTAGTGCTTTTTGCTTTCATAATATCCCCCCTAAAACATAACTTAACCCTTTAACTGACACCTCTACTGTACAGTAGACCTTAATTTGATAGGGAAAAATATATTTTATGATATGTCTTGAAAGGGCCAAAATATTGAGGACCCTTCGTCCAGTTTGGAATGTATGCGTTTCATTCTAATCGGTCAAGGACCCCAATTCTTTTTATGACTAGTAGCTTATGATTCCATTATAATGTGGAAATTCAGACAAGTAATGAGTTTACATTTACATTATTATATGAAATCACCTACTACAGTCAGCCATTGAATACTATGGGAATATTTTTTTTATTTATTTTGGTTATGTAGATGTATTTTTTTCATCATTACATTAATTTATTTCCATTTAACTTTGATACACAAAGCCCTGTTAGGGCAACTTAATGGCTGCACTTTGTTCTGCATGATGTTCCACCACTTTAAGACAAATACATTTGTTGTATTTTCATATTCAACAAATAGATGCAGCTATTTTGAGTTTGCATCAAATGTTCTTCGACTTTTATACACAATACATTTATTTATGAATAAAGATTGATCTGTTGAAAGCAGTTATTTTGAGTTAGATGCCAAATGTTCTCCTCCTAGTCCAATTTGACACTGAATGGGTGTATACAACTTATCTGCCCACCGGCAACTATACTTGCCACCCATTCAAATACGATTTTCACGAAAAAAAGAAAACTGGGGAAAATAAATGCATAACATGTTCACATAGGACACTATTAACATGACTATATGCATGAAACCATTCAGAAAAATTTGGCCACAAATGGGTAAATGATTTAAAATTCCATAGTTTATATCTGATCGCAGTTGTATATCGGAAAATGAGCTGGAAAAGGGGAAATCCTACCACTAACACGCTGGGTCAGTGAGTGAAAGATCCCAGCCTTGAACATTTATTTTAAAGTAGACTAATGGTGTAGGCTTTTTTTTTATATTGCGTATAAACTAGTGTTTTTCCATTGTAGCCTATGTTAAAGAAATAAAAATAAAACCATATGTATAGCCACTAGATGTCTGTATAGTATAAATATATATGGGGCTGTGTAATCTAGTTAGAGAAACAAGCTTGTGTGGTGACAAACCACTGATTCAGACTCAGCAACGATGGTGTTTAATTGTACAATACATTCATAACATAGTACAAGACATTATCTTAATTTCATAATGTTTTTAAACAATCATATTGCTGACTATGAACTGTTGTGACCCCTTGATTTGGTGCTCGCAGGTCACGTGACAACAACCAACCGATCAGCTTCGCCTTTTCTCTTTATTTGAAGGCTCAGCCCAGATGGACGAACAGTTGTTCATAGCTCGCTGTACAGGGCGGGTCGTTTATTTCTCATCTCCATAAATAAATCTAGTAGTACAGCTAATGCAAAGGCTGGGAATGAATTTATCTGCTGAAACTTCTTCGTCTTCATGGAAAACGCGTTTGAAAGAGGACAGCGGCGGCGAAAGAGTGAATCATTTCGCGAAGCAATCGGTTCAGTTGATTCGGAGTTCCGAACAGAGAGTCCGCCTCTCTCCAGGCTAAGGCACACAACAGCTAATTATAAACGAATATGAGTAATATTGTTATAACATTAAAACGAACTCACCTTTATAGACTCCAGCTGAAGATTTCACCGAGATGTGTTGCTTGTTGTGGCTGAGCGAGCACCTGTCGACTTCCGCTATAGTAGGATTCTTCTTCTGTGGATTTATTTGTAGGTTTGCCATGGAAAGGTGCATACCGCCACCTACTTTTTCCCCCTTTACATCTAATCAAAACATGTTCAACAGTTTCCATTTCCTGACATACAAGAGTAGTATCCCACCCTGTTTATACTATGACTTATTTTTCCTTTTTTTAATGTTACTTTGTTCTAAAGAAACAAGCTTGTTGAATCAAAGACTTTCCTTTTGCCCTGCTTAAATGTGACTGCTATATTAACATTATCCATTTTGTCTGCCGTTTCATGTGCTGGGACCCATAAAACTGCACTACAATTCCCAGATGTCTTAATCTATATAAAATGATCAATATTTCAGTCAGTATATCCTTTCTACATGTTGGTATTATGTTATTATTTCTTTGCTCTCTAATATATAGTATACCCGATTTGAAAGATTACTGGCGGGTTGTGAACTAACTACACACAGTCTACCATCTACTGTCCTGAAGTGAGAAGATAATTAAATCTGGCTGAGTTCCTTTATCCCACATTAACATTATTATAGCACTAAAATAAGCGACAATTCTCTCATAATTTTCCCCATTCATATCCAATTGTTCTACCGACCCTGTATAATAAGACTGATTTCACACCTTCATCACTCTATAATCTTCATCACCCCTCAGAAAGGTTGCACACCCTCCACCATCCCATTTTATCCTTCCTCATGAACATGTAATCTGGATTTAACCGCAGTTTCGTTTATCTGCACCGAATCTAAAATCAATTATAGTTGTTATTACATGTACATTTGTTCAAAGCTTTTGACTTTTTACAATAAAACTGGGTCAAAAATTAATTTATTGTATTTATAAAAAATATATTGGAAATATACGAGTGTTAGTTGTAGATCGAGATTAAGATGCCTGTGATAAATTATGATTAATAGAAAGAGACGCGAGTGAGGTTGGTTGGCACATCATGGCATATAAAATAAAAACAATTAATAATTCATATATCTGATCTGAATGCTGACACGCAGATTTAAATGGACTCACAGCTGATTTAGACGTGTGTCTTGATCCATGAACCGTTTAAACGACAACAAGTGATGCCATCTAGAATAAAATATGTGGTACTGCTGATGTTCACTTCATATAGAAATAGAATTATTCTGATGATGAAACTACGCAGAATCTGCTTCAGAATCAAGGCAATAAGATAATTCATTATTAAGTTAATTGTTTAGCGAGATTACATTTTTACCTGATCATTAACCAAAATTCATGTAAAAGTAAAAGTTAGTTAATCTCTTTACCACTTACACAGACCATATGCATTTCTGCCCTTATATTGTAAATCTGTTGATATATGAATATTAAAATATTACTACACACTTGATCAATGCTAGGATGTTTAACCCCTTGATTTCAGGTAAACAGGGAAATTCATTCATTAAATAAGTCACAGAAGTTTTGTTCCTTTTTATTTCTTATTTTTATTTACAGATAGTTTCTTACTCAGTTGATCTAATTATTTATTTGAAAGCGATCTGAACTTTGCTCACTTAGCTAACTTCGGGTAATGTTTTTTTTCATGTCTTAGTAGATGATATAATCGTCTGAAACTCTTCCCACATGAAGAGCACTGGTGCGGCTTCTCTCCAGTGTGAACTCTCTCATGATCTTTCAGGTTTCCTGCCTGAGTGAAACTCTGTCCACAGTGTGAGCACTTGTACGGTTTCTCTCCAGTGTGAATTATCTGGTGTGTTTTTAAGGCACTGGATCTACTGAAGGTCTTCTCACAGTCAAAGCACATATAAGGCTTCACACCAGTATGGACACGCTCATGCTCTTTTAAAGTCTGCGGTGTAAAAAAACTCTTTCCACATACAGAACAAACGTGAGGCTTCACACCAGCATGAACTTTAAGGTGTGTTCTTAAGTTTGATTCCACAACAAATGTTTTCTCACACTGATCACAGCTGAATGATCTCACTCCAGAGTGACGGCGCAGATGATCATCGAGAGTGGCTTTCTGAGTGAAACTCTTTCCACACTGAGAGCAGGTGAACGGTTTCTCTCCAGTGTGAATCCTCATGTGTCTCTCAAGCAAGGATTTATATTTGAAAATCTTTCCACACTGAGAGCATGTGAACGATCCTTTGACTCCAGTTTTTCCGGCTCGTTTTTCCCCCCGGATATTCTTTTCAGTCTTTGAAAGAACTGCATTTCCTGCAGTTTTTATTAAATGGCATTTGTCTTCATTCACTTCCATTGGGTCTAAAATCAACATTAAATTTGCCCAATTAAAGAAACACAAATGAGAACAAAAGAAATATACTGTAAGTGAGCGTCAAATTAGCACAAATCTAGTTTACTGCGGTGTCAACTACATCTAGTTCTAAATGTGTTATTATATTTCAGTTTTCTAAATTCTAATTACTCACCCTCATGTCATTGCAAACCTGTAACACTTTTGTATTATAATCTCCGATTTTTTTTGGTCCCTCACACAGAAGAGGCGATGTTTTCTGGTGGCACATACATCTGCAAAATCAACAAACACAACAATAAATTATATTTTGTTTCAGTGTTGAAATTAGGGCTGCACGATTAATCGAAATCGAACCGCAATCGCGATTTTGGGTTATGTGCGATTATGAAAGCGCAAAAGCTGCGATTTTAACAAAATAAATAAATGCCCAGCGTGTCAGTGAAGAGCGGCTCTGTGATCAGTAAACTCTGCTACGTCTGAAAGACTGTGAGTTTGAGTCGCTTATAATGTGTGTTTGAAAAAGCAACACGTGTCAAACATCTTCACAAACTAGCAGTGTGAAGTGTTCATAAAAGCTGTTGTCCAACAAAATACGTTTAATAACACGTTTTAACTTATCACAGGATGTCAATCAGCACTGAATACTTTATTATTATGAAAATACCAGAGAAGGCTTGAAGAACTCAAATACACCATATCTTGTCGCAGAAGTATTATCTTCATGTTTATTATTAATCAGTCAAAGCGATTCTATCTTCGTTTTATTCAGCCTACAGCGCAAGCTTCACTTTAGGGATTTCCCATAATCCCATAGGGAAGGGATTTCCTGAAAATGAAAGATTACATCTTCTGAGGCAAATGTGGAGTTTCTGCTCGAGGGCGCCCTCTGGCTTCCAGTTTGAATTATACATTTATTTAGAAGTATTTCTTCTTATTTTCTACCCAAAAGTTTGACAATCCATACATTTTTCTTCAATGTACAGGAGTTTTAATCCCCACAGTGGATGCATAAGAGGCTCATATTTCATATTCAAGACATAGACTTTAAGAAATTGATATCACAGATAAAAAGCACAGATTTGTATAATAATATATTTTTTTACAATAAAACCATAGACCTTTCTAATGATTTTTAGTCATAGGCTGTCTGCATATTAACAGGTAACCCATCATTTTTTTTTTGTAAAATAAGTTTTCTAGTAAAATATAATTATAATTATTATACTGTTACATTTATTCTTAAATGCTATTTAAAATTTGTAATAATGAAAATGTTATTGTAATATTAATATTTCTTATTTTTATTAAGCAATAATAATCATCATAATAATTATTATTAGCATATTAATATATAAACACTAAATGTTATATACACACTTTTCATTTGTAAAAATAAAAAAATAATAATAAATCGCAATCTTAACCAGAATAATCGCAATTAGATATTTTCCTCAAATCGTGCAGCCCTAGTTGAAATGTTCTTGATATATCAAAAGTGAAACTCCCTGTTCAATAAACCCACATTTACACATTGCTTTGATATAATGAGAATACATCCCATTAGAATGCATTGCAATAATACTCAATCATGGGCGTCGGACAAGACCCACCCACTTTTTATAACTGAAACACTTTATTATCAAACACACGTTAGATGCTTTATTTTGAATATTTTCTTCATTTTTATTGAAAATAAATGCCTTTCTGATTTGATATGAGAAAAGGGAGTAGAGCAAGTTCGCCAAAAGGTGGATTCGAACCTCGGATTGATTTGCATCAAAACTTGATGCTATGCGCTTTACCCCTACATTATCGCAACTGTATTATACTGCATTCACACCAAATATGAATAGAGCGTCAAAATCGCGTCTAGTTGGACGCTTGAACATTTTGAATCCATTTGCGCGTCCACAGCGAATTGGACGTGGGTATAAATATGTATCATAAAACACCACTCTGCCTCCTTCCATTTTCATAAAAAAAAAAAATTTAAACATTAATAGTCGCACAAATGTGGTCCAGGCAACTCGTACATTATCTTCACTGCATGTATATTTAAATATCCAAAAAAAAAAAAATGAAACTTTGCCCTCAGTCAAAACGATTTGGCAGACAACAAATTATAGATTCAGAAAGATCGCCCGTTAGATCAACAAGATTAATTATATCTCATGTTTAACCACCACAGAGCCATCCGAGCCAGCGGCAAACGTCAGAAGGACTAGCCGAGGAAAGGCTGCTCTCGCCGGGGTTAATGAGCACTGAGCGCCCTGTGATCGCCTGGATCTCACAACTCCAAAAACACAAGATCATTTTTTTAATGGGCGCTCTCTTTATAAATAAACCACAGATTTGAGCTTTAAACAACTACATTCTCACCTGAAAACTTTATTTTTTAGGATATTTAAATATACATGCAGTGAAGATAATGTAGGAGTTGGCTGGACCCCATTTGTGTGACTATTAATGATTAATATATATTTTTAATGAAAATGAAAAGAGGCAGAGTGGTGTTTTATGACATATTTCTCCTGGAGCGTCTTGAACGCGCGTCAATTTCGCTTTCACCAGCATCATAATACTAGTCATTAATCAATTACAGAACACAAACGCATTAATAAACAAAGATTACTTAAATCTCTTTACAAACAATATTGAACGCACTGAATTACAAACGGGGTTTTTACCGATTTAGAACACAAATTCATCCAACAAACACACTTAATTCCCCTATAAACATTAGAAAACATCAGTTGCGATGTCACATCGCTCATCTTACCTGCAATATCAACAACGACAACAATAAATTATATTTTGTTTCAGCGTTGAAACGGCTGCGTGACAGTGTGACTTCTTCATATATCACAAGTGAAAGTGAAACTCCCAGCGGCTCACCACTGCCCCCTAGCGTTTTTTGTCTAGGTGTGTCCACTATGTGCACATTACTATAATTTATAATATTATATAATTTAACTATATTTTTAAATACTTTAAGTATTTTAGACTTCATCTGGTCAAAAGTGGTGTTATGATCAGAAATTAGCTCTATTTTTCCAGCTCTGTTATCAGTTCAATTCAGGGATAAGCTGAAAGAATATTGATGAGGGTTGATCAGACATCGATTAATTGTCTGAAATAAACTATTCTTCTGTTATACGTATTGTGTTACACCTTGTGTTTACGTAAAATATCGCTCAACCCAACTAACAATCTTAACATGTTTTCAGTAACGAGTTATTCATTTTAGGGTTAAGTGTTTAGGATTTGTGGGAATACAAATTGAAGAATTGTTTTTCTCCACATGCATAGTTTATTTGATAGACAAAATATCTCTGCCAGTCCTTTTTATTGTAGTCAAATTATCAAGGTTACTGAGACTTTCACCTTTTTTTTCGTTAACGGTTCTTGGTGCACCTTTCGTGTCCGTTGGATTGGTGACCATTCATGTTCCTCACACCTGAGGTAAGTGTGAACGCAGCCGGTGTGGCTTTTCGAGGGAAAATTAGAAAATACTTCTATTTTTAATTTGTGAGGTCTATTTTTCCAAATGAAATCCAAAAATATGCTGGTAATTTCCTTTATAGCTTCATAATTACAGTTTTTCTCAGTCGCTTTGGTACATTTCTCAGATCAGAATTGAAATTCTCAAAACTACCTGTTTAATCTTCACATCATTGTGTCACTTGTGCACATTAAAAAAATCTTATTTCTTTTTTTTGTTTTTTTTCTTTGTGCTATGCAGTGCTGTCTTTTCCTTTCTGTATCGTAATGACATGGTCTGTCAACAAATTACAGTACAAACAGTAAAAGCGTAACTGTGAATCTTGTCCAGTCTCTTGCAATCAAACTCACACACACACTAAGGTGTAACCAACAATTTACAATAATTGTCATCAAAACTTTAGCCATATTTACATCAGAACATCCCTCCAGAGTACACGGTTATATTGACTACATGACTAAGCAAGTTGACTGTCTTATTCATACACAATGACACAAGGACTTGTCATTCTGATGGCACTGACATGTTCATTGACACAGATATTTACTTTTGAGAGATGAACTAAGGATTTTGAGCAAGAGACTGGCTTTTGCAGGTGTTTTGCTATTTGTTTGCTCATGGTGTTTTGCTATTTGTACAAATTGTTTTGAGAAATGCACTTACTGTTTTGCAAATGTCGAGGATGATTCGAGAAATGTACCAAAGCGACTGAGAAAAACTGTAATAAATAGAGAAAGAGCAGGATATACAAAGTAAGAGAGCTGGGAGATATACACCAATCAGGCATAACATTATGACCTAAAATTGTGTTGGTCCCCCTTTTGCTGCCAAAACAGCCCTGACCCATCGAGGCATGGACTCCACTAGACCCCTGAAGGTGGGACACCTTTCTATCAGAACCAGTATTAACTTCTTGAGCAATTTGAGCTACAGTAGCTTGTCTGTTTGATCGGACCACACGGGCCAGCCTTCGCTCCCCACGTGCATAAATGAGCCTTGGCCGCCCATGACCCTGTCGCCGGTTCTCCACTGTTCCTTCCTTGGGGCACTTTTGATAGAGACTGACCACTGCAGACCGGGAACACCCCACAAGAGCTGCAGTTTTGGAGATGCTCTGACCCAGTCGTCTAGCCATCACAATCTGGCCCTGGTCAAACTCGCTCAAATCCTTACGCTTGCCCATTTTTCCTGCTTCAACACATCAACTTTGAGGATAAAATGTTCACTTGCTGCCTAATATATCACACCCACTAACAGGTGCCGTGAATTAAATTAACATTAAGCTATATTGTACTCCTCTCTCAAATTCATTTTGTTCTAGTTAGTTAACAAGCTATTGCAATTCACACTTTGACTGTATTGGAGCCCTGGTGCAAGTTTGCAAGATGCAAGTTTTGGGCACTTGTGATCCACAGCACCTTCTGCAGTGTTTCAGTCACTAAAACGCTTAACATGAAAAACACCTAGGATGGGTTGCACCAATAAGGATTAAATTAAGCAAAGTTTAACGCTTATCAAGGATTTGTTGATCTGGGTTTTATTTTAAATCGAGTTGTGTTGCCCCACTTCATTTTAAACACAGATCAAGACTGTTCGAATTAGAGGGCTAATCGAGCAGGTGGAGGGTGAACCGACACCAGGCTAAATCTTTATTAGTGCAACCCATCCTTAAAGTGTCTTAATGTACTAAAACAGAAATATTAAAATATAAAATTCAGTTTACACCTTTTTAATGATGCATACTATAGGCGAGTAGATGAGCCAAGAATATGAACACAACGCGCTTTCTTTATAATGGATTTCCATGGAAAAAACACAAGAATCCCTGTACAAAGTATGCATAATCAATAAGGTGTATATTAAATTTTGTCTTACTACATTAAATCTTACTACAAACCTAGTAAAAATGACTGATGGGCAATGGAGGAAAGGCTTGTTTTACAATGGCAAGGCAAGTTTATTTAACATTTCATACACAATGGCAATTCAAAGCGCTTTACATAGAAGGAATTAAAATAATCAAAAGAAATAAAAACAACAATAAAATTGAAAAATGATATAAAATATATTAAAACAGTAGAAAAAAGGAGGATGCAAAAATAAAAATACAGTATCAGTTGGACGTACAGTGGCACAGTGCTCATTCTGTAAAACAATTATAAAAATAATAAGTTGATTTCCTTGCATATTGATCATTTAACTCTGGGACTTCCCCATTATTTTTGTTCTCTGTGGTTATTTCACCCAGAGAGGTACAATTTTGTACCTGGAATTGGGCAGGGAAGTCACAGTCTACTCTTCTTTAATTTGGTCCTCGACCTTCGGGTTAAAGTGCATATTGCAGGTTAAAACTTTTTCTATTATCTTGAGTATGAAGGGGAGATTTGAGATTGGTCTATAGTTGCGTAAAATGTTTTTATCCAAATTGCTCTTTTTTCAGGAGGGGCTTAACAACTGCAGGTTTCAGTGAGTTTGAAAAGTCCCAGAAAGTTTACCACTTCTAGGAGATCGGCTTCTAAACAGTTAAACACCATTTTGAAAAAACAAGTGGGGAGTGTGTCAAGGGCGCAGGTTGATGTTTTAAGATGCTGCACAGTCTGACTTGTGTGGTGTGACAATGGTGTGTCGTCATGTGAAAACTCTGAATTAGATATAATGTAATTGTAAAATTTGGTGTCAAGCAGTCTTCCCGTGGTTGAAAAATGAATTGTGAGATTACATGAGGTGATATATTTCAGCACTGTGAAGTGTGTTTTAGCACCGTCTGATGTTATGATTTCAGTTTGTACTGTAGCTTGATGTGAAGTGATGATGTTACGATCTCTGTAAGGAAGGACCCAAAACCAGAAGAACGCTTAACTCCTGAAGCACAATAATGAGGACAGAACCAAAAGGGAAATCCCAACAGGCAGGTGTTCACGAAACAAAGCAGTCCAGAGGCGAACGGTAACCAATCCAAACTCCAGCACCAGTAACAGTCCAGATGGTCACAAGCAACAGAGGAGTCCGAGACATTTTGGAGCGCAACTGGGTAACGCAGCTAAAACTGGGCAGAGAAGAAAAAAAACATGTGAGATAAAAACAAAATAAAACTAGACAAGAAAAACTGAGCAGCTGAACAGCAAGAAGCACAGAACACACGGGCGGAGAACAAAGAGGAAGGAAGTATTGATAAAGCACAGAAATCCAGCAATAAGGGGAGACATGAGCGCAAACAAGCAGATTGTGAAACACAAACAGCTGTGTGTGAACGCACGTGGAAAAGACTGAAACAAAAAGAAAGAAGAGAACAGAAGGAAGATCAAACCTGCGGGTGGACAGATGGTAGTCGGTTCCTCTTCGTTCTGTCCTGCCGCTTGAGTGTACCAACAACCGCAATCTGAGAGCATCAAACAAACACTCACTTTTTGAATTGAACAATACAATTGACATAAAGATGACGCTTTATCAAAAAGAGCATACAGCTCAAAGCAGGGGAAATATACGTTTTTTGAAATGATGGTGGTCACATAGGCTCAGCCGTCACCTTGTTTATCAGTTCCTTACCGTTTTTAAGATTTCCATGCATCAAAGGACTCTTGCCACTCTGACTCTCACTTTTTTCGGTTTATTTGTAAATAATTATTTTTGTCATTTTTGCATATACTGAGATTATGAAATTAGAACTATTTCATGATCCACTGTCATTATATCAATCAATCAAAATGTGAATCAATAACATAATTCTTACTGTTAGGCGTCTCTGAATCTTGTTTTACAGTCCTCTTCTCCAGTTCCTGCTCCTTTTTGTCGAGTTTCATCTCCCTTTTGTCCAGTTTCAACTCCCTTTTGTCCAGTTCCACAGCTCTTTTATCCAGTTCCACCGCTCTTTTGTTCAGTTTTTTCTCTAACTCACTTGACTGTAAGGTGTGACATTAAGATTGTATTTTTACAAGGTTTTCTTTTTTTAACTTGGCTTCTCATTTATTATTTTACATTTTTTACTATCTACTGTAAATGAAGAGTGAATTCAGCGTATATATAAATTGTATCCGTTCAGAGGAACGGTGTAAAGTTTCAGGAGTGACAACCGCATTTAGGAGTGAATCCCCTAGATTCAGAGATGGGCATAAATACATGTGTTTCAGACATCTATAGATTCCATACGATACCTTGGGTTAAATGGGTTTAAGACGTCTTCTGTGCACAAAATGCCAAATAGCAGCCATTTCTACTTATTTCTGACCAGGTTACACTGCAGCCTATTATTGTGGTGAACATTATTTAATAAATCATGTTGGTTGTTATGATACCAAAATTATAGATACAAGTGAAATTTCACTATTCTCAATACCACAGCAAAAACGAATACTAGGCTAACTAATGTAAGTAAAAAATTATCACGCAATTAATGGACAGTCACTAATAAAACAAGACCAAAGAAATAAAAGACAAGCAATAGGACGAATAAATACAATGGAAAGGTTCAATAATAAAGAGTGTTAAGTTTTTCAGGTAGGTCTACCAAACAAAAGTAAGAAACACTACAGAAATTGAATGAAGAAATCAAATGTAAAATAAAACAACAACTCAAATAAATGCATGGTTGCAAGTAAAACATTCTAATTATTTAATTAAACCTTTTAAGTTGCAAGAGTAGATACTTAAGGGTAAACCATAGACTGTAAAAAAATATGGACGAAGTGTCCGTGACGTCACCCATAGGATTCTGAAAAGCAGTTTTGAAGCGTAAAGTAGGGTCGAGCTGGCCGATGCCATCGTAGCAGCGCGTCACACCCGGATAACAGAAAATGCGCGAAGAGGCGGGACTTGGGTGAAGCTGAAGCTGACGCAATGACTAACAGACAGCAGACAAACAGCAATCCACCTGTCACTCAAAGTGGCCACGCCCTCAATTTTGCAGAACTTTAAGGCTTAATATAATTTAAATGAATGAGTTATAAAAAAAAATCACCCCCCTGTTGTCATGAAGGACAAAATTAGATATATAGACCAAAATCACAATTTGTACCAGACTGTAAACATGTTTTTTTTCTGCTGTAAAGTTGGGCATTTTAACATGGACCTCAATGAGATTTTGCTCCCTTCCAGAGCCTGTCTCTAGCGGCCAGTCAGTGAATTGCAGTTTACGTCACTTCTGTATTGGCTTCAAGAGAAACTGGGGGAGGTAGCCGCTTGGGGTAAACACTACATTTACAGTGGCAGTCGTGGGCTAATGGTTAGAGAGTCAGACTGGTAAACTGGCACCTAACCCCCAACCTAGGCTGTGTTTCACTCCACTTATAGACGGCGCAAATCACGTTTAATTTACCACACCACAAACAACTCTATGATATTTTAATTAATTTTAAAAACATTTAAAACAACATATATAGATGGTGAGATGGTGGTCCAGTGGGTTAAACCATGGAACTGATTTGCAGAAGGTTGCTGGTTCGATCCCAGCGGTCACCACCAGTGTGTCCTTGAGCAAGGCACTTTACTCCATGTTGCTCCAATAAGGCCACTGTAAGTCGCTTTGGATAAAAGCGTCTGCCAAATGCATAAATATAATATATAATATAAATATACACTGTTAGACATTTCTGTAATTTGTACAGTTATTTACTATATATCACCCAGTATAATACTGTAAATTCTCTTTACAGTAAATAACTGTATTTCCCGTTGCATCATGGGTATTTTCTATGACGTCAAACACCAAATACAGTGATTTCCTGTATTTTTAAAAAATAAAGTATAATACTGTATTTACCACAACGGCCTATTTGGCACAATTGGGTTCGACAGGATTTGCTTTTGATTTATATTAGGAACCATCAGTGCAGCGTTGAAAGTTTCACCCGAGGAGAGAGCTCACGCGGTTCCAGAGAACATATGAGCTGTGTCCAGACACCCTGCAAAGATTTTTTCATCCCCCGTGAGAACGGCAAACAAGCAAGGTAAGTGTGATTTGTACTATCCGCGGTTGTCTGCACCCCAATTTTAGCTTGTCAGCATTGGTGCTAAAAACTGAGGTAAACCTAACGTTTTATGAATTTATTGAATTAGATTAGGAACCGGTGCAGCGTTGTAAGTTTTGCCCGAGGAGAGAGCTCACAGTCCGGACAACATACTTTACATAACGTTAGGTTATCATTTGCTTAAACTTTGCTGCTAAAAACTGAGGTAAACCTAACGTTTTATTTTTAAAAAATGAGTATATTGAATTAGATTAGGAACCAGTGCAGCCAGCGTCGTGTGTAACGTTACTGCCCGAGGAGAGAGCTCACGGCCCGGACAACATACTTTATAACGTTAGGTTATCATTTGCTTAAACTTTGCTGCTAAAAACTGAGGTAAACCTAACGTTTTATTTAAAAAAAAAATTAGTTTATTGAATTAGATTAAGAACCAGTGCAGCCAGCGTCGTGTGTAACGTTACTGCCCGAGGAGAGAGCTCACGGCCCGGACAACATACTTTACATAACGTTAGGTTATCATTTGCTTCAGCTTTGGTACTAAAACTGAGGTAACAATAACATAAACCTAACGTTTTATTTTTAAAAAGACTTAACGTTAGTGAGTTTATTGAATTAACTTTACCAATACAATGAAGATTTTGTTTATCGAGCATATTAAGCGTACATTAGGACGACGTTAGTTAGTAAATTAACGTTGGCCACTAGTTGCAAAAAATAATGTCGTTAACAAGCAAAGTTTACATTTGGATTGACATTATTTATTTAACATTTTAGATAAGAATACCAGGAGCCTGCCTGTGCTGTGCGACACTGGAACTCATACAACGGTAAGTAACGTTACTCCTCTTTGTTTCTCCACATATTACTGATAATTCAAAGTTTTTCTTGTATGTTTTAGTCGGGTCTGTTTAACTGAATCACAAAATTATTTAGTTTTTCCACCTCTTTTTAGCTGTAACTAGCCATGTACCATGTTTTTTTTTCATAAATTATATTATACTAAAATAATCCAAAACTGTGTTTGTCCAGGACTGACAGATTATAATTTTATTTTCTGGAATTTAAGCAGTCCTGGACAATTTTTGGATGATTTTGGCAGATGAAATATAATTTATGAAAAAAACATGGCAAAACTTTAGAATAATGTTGCTCAAGTGCAAACCTGAATACATTTCTGAACACAAAAGAAGATGAAGAATGTTTGTAACCTAACAGATTGAGGCACCATTCACTTCTATAGTAATTTTTTCCTACTATGGAAGTGAATGGTACCTCAAAATTATCTGGTTACAAACATTCTTTAAAAGGTTTAGAACAACAGGGCGAGTAAATGACAGAATTTACTTTTTTTTTTGTGAACTATCCGTTTAATGACAGACCATTATTATAAAGTGTTACCAAAAACATTTAAAGCAAAGGCACTAAGGGTGATGAAATTTAAAATATCTTTATTCTCTTAATTTTCTCTTGCTTTAAGTTTTTTTCGTGAGGAAAAACCCAGAGGTGGGAACAAGATGCACCACCAAAACCGGAGTGAGTCGGAAGACCAGGGAAGTTGTGAACAGGAAGACCACTGTAATCAACAACAGAGTGTCATCCTTCCTTCGCCACCTAATGGAGTTTGAATGGAAAAACTTGGACTAGGTGAGACACTTTTTTAATAGGATATGTAATGTACACAGACACTTACGCTGCATTCACACAGGGCGTCATGTCGGTTAGAAATTTTGTCTGACCTGACACAGCGCCGACGCCACGTGACCGTGACGTATGGCATCAAAGCACCGCGAGAGCGATTCGAGAGCAGTCGGCTAATACAGCCGGTGCAGTTTCTCCAGAGCGACTGCACGGACTTTGATGAGGACACAGCTGTTCCACGATTGGCCAGATTCTCCGCATGACAGCGATCACATGTTTCGTGTTTATTCTAAAACCTTCAGTTCCTCTAATGTGCACAAATCTCTTTTTTATAACAGTTAAACCTCTTTTCATGTAGTTGCGATGTTATATTGTCATGTTTATCAAAATAAAACAGATGAAAATGTAGACCCTACTTCATTGATAGTTTAGGCTTGTATGTTAACTTTATTCTTGTACAAACACACGCTGTATTAATCAGTGCATAAAGTATTACATGACAAAAAATGTCTCTGAAACATCTGTGTATTGACAAATATTGCATTTATTTCACTTCAGCTGATAAAGTGTGCAAACACCGCGCGAGTGTCACTGCGGGAAGCAGTGTCAGACTTCACGTCTGTGTGTTTGCAGCTCCTCCCCGCCTGCACGCGGCTACTCTCGCCGATTGGTTTGGTTGCATCCAGTCACAGCTGATGTCCAACACACCTTTCAACTTCTGCCGCTTGCAACGTGAGTGAAGCGACGCGACGCGATGGAGCCCACAATTCAGTTCAGCAACCCATGACGTCAACCATTCAAAGTAAATGAGAAGCGTTAACGCCGGTGCCCCGTGTGAATGTAGCATTAAGTTTGAGGATACCTTACTAAAGCTAATGCAGTATACATGTAATCCATCCTGCAATAAAAGGTTACATTGTTGTTTTTGATTAAATAGTTTGTGAAATCATGTTGAGGTGATTCAGTAATATTACTTTTTTGGAGCATATAGTTTGTGCTGCTGCTACTATTATGTACTGACAGTTTTCTTTAGTTTTTTACTCAATATCAATTTTGTTAAGCTAAATAACAGACACCTCTCTAATATGCAATCAGGTTCAGCATCACTACAAAGTACATTCTTCAAAATATTCATAACATTGAATCACCAGCTAAAACAAAAACTGAACATTTCATTTCACATCTTCATGAAGGCATTGCAGGACTGGATTAGAGCATACGTTGAGCTAGGTGTACCTCAAAGTGTTAACTGTCTATAAAATAGTATTTTACCATTATGATGAATTGTAATGGGATTATTATTTTTTATTAAATTCCAACAGTGTAAAAAGTTTGTGTATACTCAAATTGTATGACTAACTTCATATCATTCTTATCTAGAGGGACTTCTTGCCATAATGGAGCAGAATCCTGGTTCCTGTTTGGAATCATCCAATGTGGAAGATGGCACAGATCGGTACAGGCATGAAACTTGTGTTTGTGTTTGTGTTGTGTTGTGTTGTGATAACTTGTTTCAGAATTAATTTGCTCTTTGTTTATATTTTATTCATGTATATGTGTATTTTGCACCAAAGTTACAGTATTCTTCAACCAACTATTTACAGTATTTTCTGCAGAGTTTTTAAAATTGTAGCTCAAACAATAGTGTGTGGTGCTAGCAAGGTCATGGGTTCAATTCCCAGGGAAAGCAAGAACTGACAAAATGTAAAATGTGTATCTTGAATGCAATGCAAGTCGTCTGCCAAATGCATAAATGTAAATTTAAATAATAAGTGATATTGAATGCAATCTGATTACTTTTATACATGATTTTCTGAAAATAAGATTTGATTCGAGGATGTTTTAAAGTGAACTTTTTCCACACATTTAAATGTTTAAGTTAAAGCACTTAAAATGTTTTAAATAAAGAATTTTATATTTCATAATAATTGTCTGTTTGGATTACTTCTGTAGGATAGATTAATGTAAGAATTAATGTAATTCAGTAAGTATTAATGATTGAATAGAATTAGGATTAATGCACTGTTAACCAAGGTTTACAGTAACGGTACTGTATTACAAAATTACAGTAACATGTAGTTACTGTAAACTGAAATGCGGTTATTGTACTGTAAATCTCAAATACAGTAACTTACTGGCAACAGTGTTGCCAGTAAGTTACTGTAAAATCTCTTATAAATGTCTAACAGTGTATATACATATAGAATGCTGCATTCAACAATTTCGTAAGTGAAAAAAATAAAATAAGTGGACTCCAAGTGATCAAGGGCTTAGGACGTTCCAGTTTAGCCGATTGCAAAGGTTCCGCCAATAGTGGGCACTCATGTAACAAGCATTGACACACATCCGAGTAAACAAGACGGAGGGAAGTTAGCAAGTGAAGGGCATAGTAAAAACGAACTGGAATGCAGCCTTACCCCTACAGCAAAAATGGGGCTCTGGGTGTGTGTGTCCATGGTTTGCAGTATGTGTTCACTACGCACTACTCCAAATGTGTGTGTACTAACCGGATGGGTTAAATGCAGAGGACAAATTCACTTTGACATCATGTTTTAACTGTTCTGAAACACTAAAATTATGTTAGCTGTGTCAAACATTTAAATGTAATATATAGCATATATGACTTACATTTCCTGCCCCCATTTTCTTCTGGCTGTTTTTTTTTTTGCACCAAATCTGTAACAAAATCCATTTGAAGAAAGCATGCTGGTGAATCACGATATGAATATGCAACAACAAAGGACACTTGTGCATTTGGAGATTTTCTGAGACAGGGCAGAGCAGAGCAGAGCCTGGGAAAGACACAGGTTTACCGCCAGGGAAACGTGCACAAGAGTACTAGGCCTGGCGTCAGACCCTCCGCCATGTCCGACTGCCGAAGGATGCTGGAGGAACTCAAACAAGGTTCACCAAGTGGGAAACTCACCTGAAGGCACTGAGCCAGTCTTCCCGCACATTTCCTGTTTGTACCCAAAACAAAGGAAGAGACCGGCTCCACTTGGAGTTTATAGAATCTCGCGAGTGTGTTAGGTGCCGCCAAGCCTGCAGCTCTGCAGATGTCTGCCAGAGAGGCATCATACGCCAACGCCCAGAAGGAAGCAACACCCCAAGTGGAGTGAGCTCTCATCCCTAGGGGTCACAGCTCGCCTTGGGACTGGTACGCTAAGGCGATGGCATCCACTATCCAGTGGGCCAACCTCTGTTTGGAGGCAGCCTTTCCCTTCTGCTGACCTCCTAAGCAGACAAAGCATTTCTGGAGGTTTTTCCGCCGAGAAGAACACAACTCAGTGAACAAAGTCTTCAAAGCATAAGTCCACCTCGTAAAGGGGGCTATTGCTGAAGTGTTTGTGTCTACCACCGGTGCATCCCGTCCAGAGACCACACGTGGAGGTTCCAGAGGTCTGGACGTGGGTGCCTTATGGTGCCCCATCCATGAGAAAGATCCTTTCTCAGGGGAATCTGCCAGGGAGGAAATTTTGCCAGGAGCAGTTCTGGGAACCAGGTTCGGTTGGGCCAGTCATCCTCCCTGACCTTGCACAGTGTCGGGAAACGCATCGGGAAACGCATACTTGCGTACAACCCCGGGCCAGCTGTGTGCCAGTGCATCCGTACAGAGGGTCCCGTTGGTCCCTTTGGTTGGGAATAGAACAGCTGGCAGTGAGCGGACTCCTGGGAGGCAAACAGGTCTACCTGTGCGTCCCCGAATCAGCTCCAAATCAGCTGGACCGCCTGGGGATGGAGTCTCCATTCTCCCGGGAGTGTGAGCTGTCGTGAGAGCATGTTGACCGCCCAATTGAGCTATCTTTGGAATGTACATGGCGCACAGCGACCTGAGCCACGGCTGACTCCAACGGAGGAGATGGCAGGTGAGTTGCGACTTGCGACAGAAGCACAGACCACCCTGATGGTTGATGTACGCTACAGTCGATGTGTTGTCTGTCCTGTCGAACGTGACTGACTGAATAGGAAAGATCAGACATAGATTTGACCCTGGATGCTGAATCCCTGCCAGAAGATATAAGTCTTCTATCAGACTGAGAGTTTGACAGAGAAAGCCAGGGAAGAGCAGAAGCAGGAGACCAAGTGATGATAATAAAAGAGCAGAGATTATTGAATAATCTTAGTTGCGTATGTTTCAATGCTCAGACTTTATCTGAATGTTTCATTGCTCAATGCTCAGACTTCGTGTAGATGTTACACTTCGTCTGACCAGTATAATACCGATGTGTTATTATACCAAGGGAAAACAATTGAAAATGACTGCTTCACAACATCGTCCTGCGACTGTCAAAATCTTGAAATGGAGACATTCTCTTATCTCCTACTCGTGAACCAACATATCTTCAAACCACACAACGATAAGATTAAACAGCAATAGCAAGCATTGCAAGAGCAAGGACATAAGTAAAATAAGCAATATAAAAAATAGAAAAACATAAAATGAATGATAAAATGAATAAATGATGAAAATCAAACGATAATATGAATACATGATGAATCAAATAACAACTAATGACTAACTATAAATGACTAATGATTATTAAATTAAATATAAAAACAAAGAAAATAAAATAACACCAATGTATGGTTGCTTTCTTAAAGTAAAACACACAGGTTGTTATTGAAAACCCTTAGATCATTCACTCACCAGGAGTCGAGACATTTTCTGGATCTTTCTTTAACTATACTGTAGTATTTGTATACCGCTGTAACTCCTAAATCATCCCCATTACCTATAACAATCATAAATTGTCCTTACCTGCAGGTTAAAGATTCAGGGCCCTCAGCGGTGTCTTTCAACCAGCTCAATCCTGGTTCACTTGCACTGGGCAGGTCGCTAGTATTAATATCTAAACTACAACAAAATAAAGATATTTCCAGGACAAATCACTCTTGCCACTCTTGACTTGTTTTGAAAGTTTTCTCAAATCACCAAAGAATGGTTTCGTTTTACTCAAAAAGGTTTCAGAATAATACAAAGACAATAATTTAAAAAAGGAACAGAAAAAACATGTAAGTCTTCACCCGAAGCGCAGCCCCGAAAAACAGTGAGCAAAGCTTTTTATACTTGTACATCTTATGGGGCGTGGCCTTAAGAAGCTATGGCTGTCATTATAATGCAGCAATTCTTTATAAGGTAATCAACTGGCCTTGGACTATAGATGTTATAATATTTTCCAAGGTCACCACAAGTTTACAAAAAGCACATATACATCTATCTCATCTTTTCTTTACAGCAGACAATTGAAGGCTTAAACCTCTTCACTTCATATAGCTGCCAGTCTCTTTGACTTTGCCCTTTTTCAGGGATCCCATAGCCCTGGGTTTAACACCAGGGCAAACAGTTAGAAAATAGGCTCATCTCATCACCTCTAAACCAGTAGATTAGAAAACCACAATAACACATAGTATGCAAACTTTGTTGCAAGGCAAGGTTGCATTATACTATATTTCTAGAAATTCAAACTTCTCTTGCAAATGGAATATTTCACAATTTCACAACTTCCTAACATAAATCTTCTAACATCGTTTAATAACTTTTTATTTAATCTCTCCATTTGTCTGATGGCTCTTCTCAGTACCGTCACAAGGGTTGTGCCAAGTGTGCGACCGCACAGGGCCTCGCGCAAAGTAAAGTGACAGCTAGGCCTGTCACGATAACTACTTTTTGTCTCGCGATATATCGTCCCAGAAACAATTGCTATAAACGATATTATTGTCATTTTAAGACTATTTTATGCCACTGAAAATATAATCCTAATATAGCAGCATAATAAAGCAAGTAGACCTACACACTTTCAAATGACAACCTTTTAGTTCTTTAGATCATGGAAATAAGGGTAAAAAATATATTATTCTAAAAAAAAAAAAAAAATTGTGATAAATAGTAAATAAATATTTTCCCTTGTGAAACGGCTTTAACCCTCGTCATTCTACGTTGACATTTATATGTGCAGCGGAACAGGGGATCGCGGCTTTGAAATCGAGTCCATTTGGGCTTATTCTTCCAAACTGTCAGGAAAACACTATAACGCCTCAAATGGCGCCTTTTTTGCACCGATATCGATGATTGGTGACAGCTGTGATGTAAAAGCCAATAGTTAAAGTTCATGTTTTCGTCCTTCGAAATACTATAATAGCTAAATGACAAAGCTAAAAATGCATATCCTAATGCTGTATTTTTCTGCTTGTTAAAAATGTATGCAGTAGCCTAACTTACAATATTTCTCTGTGCGTGAGAGTGTGTGTGTGACAGTGTTCGTATAGCAGACGCAGAATGTTTGAGGCGAGGCGTTCTCACGTGTACTGTAGAGCTGGTCCAATCACAGATCGTTTGTGATGATCGGGGATGGAATGGTCAACGACCAAGCACTGGTACTTTCTCTGTGGGGCACGGGAAAGTCCCTGTGATGGCCAGTCCTTCCCTGAAATCGACACAGAATTCTCTGTCATACACTCGTGTGATATGTGATAACTGATGAGGTAAACTGTAAATGATCATACCATAGGTAGACTAATTACAAGCTTTTCAATCAACACACACCACATATAGAAAATGGATCACTGTCGTTTTTTTATAACTTTAAAACAATATCGTAATGAGAAGCATGTTTTGCCAATAGCTACCATGATATGCACAGTTCAATTCTGCTATAAATTATGGTAAAGTTTTGGTA
Source organism: Gobio occitaniae (assembly GCA_033150135.1). NCBI lineage: Eukaryota > Metazoa > Chordata > Actinopteri > Cypriniformes > Gobionidae > Gobio > Gobio occitaniae. Next base: position 92,668 of record JARQWZ010000545.1, on the reverse strand, counting down.
ACAGTTTAGTTTAGGGTCCAATGCATTAGTTGGATGTAAGGATATTGGCTGTTTATTAGTCAAATTATAAAGCACATTTTAATGCCTTATTCTACATTCCTGACTTAAAAGTAAAGATTATACATTCATGCACACTCATGTTAAAGATTAAATATTGTCAAATGTGTAAGATAAAGAAAAAAATATGATTTATGATTATTCTTAAATGGTTATTTCTATGATTAATCCTTTCAAACATATTATTATTGTGTTCATTTATGCTTTTTGTCTATTGTATTTTTTTATATCATATACTCATAGTTAAATGCATGTGTTCAGAGCAGACATCAGTTCACTTCTACTCTGTAAATGTACAGTGTGGCTACTGGCTAGACATTTACTGGTTTCCGTTTTCTGCTCAGTGTGGTATCCTGTCTATTATGTGTGCTATCTTGTTTGCTAAGTTTCACATGAGATGGTTATCTTACCTGGAATTAAGGTACAGCTGTATCTGCATACGGTCAGATTAACTGATTTTAACCGAGTTTTGAGAATGGCATGTCATGGGTGAGACGCTGCAAAAGAGGCAAGACCTGAGCACGTATACGGTTATACCAAAAGACCAAAGCTGATCCTTGGAATATATTTCTGACCTTGAACCTGCTCCGACTCTGGCTGACTTGATGCTCTTTCAGCTCACTCATAGGGCCCTTCTCCTCCTTACTCTTCTGGCAAGATTATTTTAAATATTTGGTTATTTGATAGGACATTTGATATGACTTGCTAATCGATACTTTTTTACTTACTACAGGAAGTCCTGCATAAATAGCAGAAACAGAGACGCACACACAACCAAATGCACAAACACCAAAACAAAACTCCTGATCAGTAAAAGGAAAGATAAAATAAATTGAACGACAAATCCATATTTAATCTCTGGAAGCCGGGCTAAATGAGCAATCACTGTTGCTGCATTCCCATCGAGTTAGAGGTGTGTGATGCCTCCAAAATCCCAAACACACAACAACATGTGGGCCCACTTTATATTAGGTGGCCTTACTATGTACAAACATTTTAATTAATAATTTGATACAATGCACTTATTGTGGATCATCTTTTCACCAGATTCCTTCAAAATTAGCAGTTTATCTAAAGGTGGTTGTTTAATTTAACCCATCTGTAATGGTCAAACACTCATTCCAGAGGTTAATGACACCCAATCAGGACAGAACAGTTCTAGGAACAAACACATACAAAACATAAAGTGCAGACACACCCACACACACATGAATTGCTCATTCTCAAAATTTGCTTTTAGTGTTAACTCAAATTATTATTTAACCCTCTGGGGTTCTTCAATTATGGGTCACACTCAGGACCGTGGGATTAAGATAAAAAAGATTTGAGTAAAATCAATTAAATTGATTTTTGTTCAATAATATTTTTTCTTTTCTTTTTTGGTGTTTTGAGATAATTTTATGATTTATAATTAATATTTATGCAATAATTTTTTTATTAAAGCTTTATTTAATTTTAGAGTCAAGCCTAGGCCTCATGAAAGCAATTTTTTAAATGAGATCGGTGCCATCCGGTGGACACATTGAGCATTTTTATCACGCAATAGCACATTTTTACCACTATAGTGGATCTTGCGTTTTATAACAAAAATTTAAAAATCGTATCTTCATCGGAATGGTCCGAAACTTGGTGACTTTATTGGTACTTGGTATATGAACACCCCAAAAAATTGGGGACAGGATTTGAAAAGTCTAAGTGGTCGTAAAAAGAAATAGTCACACTCAGGACCTTCGGGTCAAAAATGACCCCCATAGGAAATGAATGGGAAATTCGTTTTTTTGTGCATACAATCTACAAATCAGCCAGGATGCAGAACAAAAGGACTCAACAGTTAAGAGGTGAATCTCTAAAACATCAAGAGTGCAAAACAGACAAAAAAGACAAATATGTTCATATACCAAGTACCAATAAAGTCACCAAGTTTCGGACCATTCCGATGAAGCTACGATTTTTTACATTTTTTATTTTAAAAAATTCGGGTCAGAAATGACCGAAGAGCCCCAGAGGGTTAAACTCAGCTTTTACATCTGCTCATTATTAATTTGTCTCTACAAAAGTCAGCTGGATTGTTTTGGTTCTGATATCATTTCTTTGTTTTGTTTCAGCTTTAGCAGGAAAGCAGGATCCCTTCGTCCATAATCTCTCTCTCACTCTCTCACTCTCTCACTCTCTCACTCTCTCACTCTCTCACTCACTCACTCACTCACTCACTCTCTCACTCACTCACTCACTCACTCTCTCACTTCCGGTGTGATTGTTGGGAGTGTGTGTGGGAGCTGAGTGTTTGCTGAGAGCGCTTGTGCGCTTTCCTTTCCCCTCGTTTTTTCTTTTAACACAGAATAGAGAAAAGGTTTTTTTCTCTTAGTGTGTGTGCGTCTTGAGACGCCAGCATGGCGTCTGTTCCCACGCCAGTAACGCCAACACTGTCACTGCGTAACGGGTGCAGGTGTGTGCCAGAGCCCGGAGTGACAGTGGAGGATCTGCTGCTGGTGATAGGAGAACAGGTGGACTTTGAGAATGTCGTCTCGGCCTCTCAAATGAATAAAGCAGTTGTTGTGTTTTTAAAGTCTGAGGCGTTAGTCAATCAGTTGACTGTCAGTGGTATATGGGTGAAGGAAACATATGTCCCGGTAACCCCGCTATCCGCTCCTGCAACAAAAGTTACCATTTCAAATGTTCCGCCTTTTGTATCTGACGATGTTATCACAAAAGAGTTGCAACGATTTGGTAAGATCGTGGGTCCCGTCCGATTGATTCCCTTAGGGTGTAAAAACACCGCGTTGAAGCACGTCCTTTCATTTAGACGTCAGGTGTTTTTAAATTCACCGGAGCGAACCTTGGAAGTCTCCTTCCGTGTCATTCAAGGGGGGAATTCTTTCATGGTTTATGCCACTACGGATAGTCTACGCTGTTTTGATTGTGGAGATCTGGGACATAAGCGCTTCGCGTGTCCACACAGAGACGAACCGCGCGTGTCCACATCTGACGCGAATAACACCGATAAATCAGCAAATAACAAAGGAACACAGAACGCCGAGGAGCATGATACAGTCACTACTGAGGAAGAGCAGGGATAGCAGGAGGTGAGTGAAAATAATGTAGGCCTTAACATTGTAAGTAAGGAACAACCTGGCTACAGTTATGTTCCTGAAAAATCAGTGTGTGAATTGTCTGATGTTGATAAGAGAGAGACTCAAGGTGATGGTGTGGATGTGTGTAAGAGTAATGATACAGTACAGGTAGAAGGTGAAATGGAAAACACGACTGATGAGATGGAGGTTTTATCTCAGTATAGTAATGATGGAATGAGAGATGATGAGCAGTGGTCAGAGGTTGAGAAAGATATGTATACTGTCGAACAAATCAATTCTTTTCTTGACAAAACAAAAGGAAAATCAGGTGTTGAAATAAGTGATTATTTCCCGGATGTGGAAAAGTTTATTTCTTCTGTAATGTGGGCTAGAAAAAAGAGCAACTATGAAGAGCTTACACAACAAAAGAGGTTCCGGTTAAAGAAACATATAACTGCAATAAGATTAGGAAAGAAAGCAGGAAAAGCGAGGGGAAAAACTAAATAGATATGATGGCTGTTGACTTCTCTTTTCTATATTGTTTTCTTTTTCTCTCTCTCTTCCTTATGGAGACCTTACGGGTGGGATCCCTTAATGTAAATGGGATGAGGGATGGGAAGAAAAATTGGTTACTTTCAGAAACCATACGCTTGAAAGATCTCAGCGTTGTTTTTTTGCAGGAGACTCATAGTGACCAAAGAAATGAGGTAGACTGGGGTTTGTGGTGGGAAGGAGAGAAGGTTCTAAGTCATGGGAGTAATCTTAGTGCTGGAGTGGTTGTGCTTTTTTCCCCTAGTCTTCAAGCTAAAATTTTATTAAAAAATGAGATAGAACCAGGGAGATTATTACTTATTAGGGCTGAAATTAGAAATCTTGTTTTTGTGTTCATAAACATTTATGCTCCCAATTTAGGATCTGACAGGTTGCAGTTTTTTTCCAAACTGGAAAAAGTTTTAAGCCAACAGCAGGATGGGGATTTAATAATTTTAGGAGGAGATTTGAATTGCACTTTAGATTTCACAAAAGACAGGAATGGAGAAGAACCTCATGCACAGTCAGCTGCAGTTTTAGCAAATGTGATAAAAAAACTAAGTTTATCAGATGTATGGAGGGAACACAATCTAGCAGCACAACAATATACATGCGTACATTTTAGTAATGGTAGAATTTCTGGGGCACGTTTGGACAGGTTCTACACATCACACAATATGAGGAATAGAGTAAAACATACAGCTATCATTCCTACATCTTTTTCTGATCACAAACTCATCACAATAGAGTGTTCGTTGGTGAACAGAGTTCAGAAGAGTTACTACTGGCATTTTAACATTAAACTGCTGGATAAGAATTTCTGTGAGAACTTGAGTTTTTTGGGAAACCTGTAAAAATTAAAAAGTTTTATATGAAAATATAATTCAGTGGTGGGAAATCAGTAAGGTTCATATAAAAGGGTTCTGTCAGCAATATGCAACCCATTCTTCTTTGGTTTTAAAAAAGACACTAGAGTTGCTAGAAAAGGAGATCATTGATATTGAGGAGACAATGACTGTCAATGATACTGCAGATTTACAAGAACTGTGGACAGGGAAGAAAAACCAGCTGAGCTTCATTCTACATGAAAAAGTTAAAGGGGCTCTTGTAAGGAGCCGTTTTTTAACAACGAGGGACATGGATGGTCCCACATCTTATTTTTTTAATTTGGAGAGAAAAGCTGGACAGGAAAAGCAGATGTACTGTTTAAAAGAAAACAATGGAAAAGAAACCTCTGACCCAGTCTCAATGCGGAGAATCGCTGTGGATTTTATTCTGATTTATTTACTGCTGAAACCTCGGATAAACAGTGCACAAATGAACTGCTTCAGGAACTTCCTGTTTTAACTCCAGAGCATAAACATTTGTTAGAAACTGAACTCACTTTTGAGGAGGTTACTGCTGCAGTAATGGGACTCTCTTCAGGACGTGCACCTGGCTTGGATGGATTACCTGCAGAGTTTTATAAGAACTTTTGGACTGTTTTAGGACATGGCTACTTTGAGGTTTTGCAAAACTGCATTACAGAAGAAATTCTTCCCACAAGCTGTCGGCGGGCTGTTTTAACTTTGCTCCCAAAAAAGGGAGATTTAACGTTATTAAAGAATTGGAGGCCTGTAGCAATTTTATGCTCAGAATATAAAATATTTTCTAAATGTCTGGCAAACAGGCTAAATACTGTATTGTATGAAATCATTCACAAAGACCAGTCTTACTGTATAAAAGATCGATCCATCACAGATAATTTACATTTGGTACGGGACATGCTTGATTTTGCTTTTCAAAACAATATTAATATTGGGTTTCTGTCATTAGATCAGGAAAAGGCTTTTGACAGAGTAGACCACATTTTTCATTTTAAAACGTTAAAGGCTTTTGGATTTGGGGATGGTTTTATCTCTAAGATTAAATTGTTGTATACTGAGGCTACGTGTATGGTTAAAATGGCTGGTGGCCTCAGTACTCCTGTGAAGATCCACAGAGGTATTAGGCAAGGGTGTCCTCTCTCGGGTCAGCTATACAGCATAGCTATTGAGCCACTGTTATGTAGATTAAGACAGCAGCTCGCGGGATTAAATGTTAGTACACTGGTTTTTAAAGAACCTACTAAACTCTCTGCATATGCAGATGATATTACAGTGTTAATTAGTGGTCAGAGTGAGGTTGATTCCTTAAAAGGAGCTCTAGCATGTTACGGGAAGGCATCTTCGGCTAAAGTTAACTGGGGTAAAAGTGAGGCTATTTGGTGTGGTACTGGTCTAAATAGTCCATCACTTCCTGGTGGATTACAGTGGGGGAGAACAGGCTTTAAATATCTTGGGGTGTTTTTAGGAGTAGATGAATTTAAAAGGAAAAACTGGGAGGGCCTAGTGGAGAAGGTGTGTGTTCGGTTGTCTCACTGGAAATGGTTGCTGCCTCGGCTGTCCTACAGGGGGAGGGTCCTGGTATGTAATAATCTGGTGGCTTCATCGTTATGGCACAGGATGATGATTCTAGAGCCTCCAGAAGAGATAGTAAGGAAAATCCAGAAAAACCTAGTGGACTTCTTCTGGTCGGGACTGACGCTGACACTGACGCCCTCAGCCAGTGCTGTATCTGCCTATTCAGGAAGGAGGACAGGGGCTGGTCGACATCAGTTCCAGAATCCAAGCCTTCAGACTCCAGGCAGCTCGGAGACTACTCTACGGGGAGCACGTGAGCTGGACCGAAGTGGCCTGTGCCCTTATGAGGAGAGCAGGAAACATGGGGTTAGACCGACACCTATTTCTCATGGACATCGACAAACTGGACTTAACAGGACTGACACCTTTCTACAGGTCAGTACTGAGAGCATGGACACTTTTAAAAATATCTCGGGAGCCAAATGGTGTGCTGGACCTGTGGATGAGGGAAGAACCTCTGCTCATGAACCCGGCACTGGCTTTGGACATTTTCAACTCAGTCTCCCTCAGAAGAGCTTTATGGACTGCAAACATTACTAAAGTTGGACTTTTGATTTCTGAGAATGGGTGGATATCTGCTGAAGTTTTGGCTCAAAAGCTGGACATTAGATCAGTTCGAGTGGTGGAGAGAATGCTGACTCAAATACGTGAGTTTTTGCCCCAGGACTATAGACTGGTTTTAGAGTCGTCGGGTGGAGAGGAGGAAACCTCTACTTTCCCAGAATTGACTTTTTTAGCAGACACTGGAGAATGGCAAGAAGCTGAGGGAAGCCTGCTTTCTTTTAAGACCCCTCAATTGGAGTTTTTTAGCAACACAGAGAAAAAAGCTTTTTATGTACTTTGTGTGAAAGTGGCACATCTGAAATCGCTTGACAGTGTAAGAGAGTCCAAGTGGCAGGAGGTTTTTGGGCCAGGACCTTCCCCTAAAGGCTGCTGGAGGTCCCTGTACAAGACTCCTATAGAGAAAAGGTCTGGAGACCTTCAGTGGAGAATTGTGCATGGGATAATAGCTACAAACAGACACAGAGCACACCTTGACCCACAGGTAGGGGAGGGCTGTCTGTTCTGTGGGATGCAGGAAACAGTTTTTCATCTGTTTTTTGACTGTTTTAGATTAAAGCCATTATTTAACAAATTAGAAGAGTGGTGTCAGACCCTGGGGGAAGTTTTTATGCCTATGTTTTTTATTTATGGGCCCAAGTACAGCAGGAAAAAAAAAGAAGTTCATGTTTTATTAAATTTTTTATTTTGGGCAAGCAAAAATGTCAATTTGGTTGTCACGAAAGAGAAAATTGAATAATGGTGGATTAACTGATGTGGTTGCAGTGTTACAAGGGTTAATAAAATCCCGTATAAATATAGAGTTTAACTATTATAAGTTGGTTAATGACTTGGATGGTTTAAGAGGTAAATGGGGCATAAAGAATGTTATTTGTGATGTTGACATTGATGGCTGTCTCCAATTTTATGCATGAGTGAGTTTTGATCATAAAAGGGGAATTTTATTTTATTTTTATTAATATTATGTTTTACTAAAAATATTATATCTTTAACATTTTTGTAAATAAAGTGATCTTAAAGTCAAAGTCAAAGTCTCTCTCTCTCTCTCTCTCTCTCTCTCTCTCTCTCTCTCTCTCTCTGATAATCTTTTCAACAGTCTTCTAAGACTTTAACTGTAATGTTAAATTCACTAACCTTTAATCCTTCACAAAGTTTAGAAATGTAACTGTTTAACTTTCAAATTAGAACATCTCTAATAAGTTACACTATGAGATAGCTTGAAGCAATCTTTAGTTTATATACCTTTGTTATCCAGACCTTATCTTTAAACTTCAAAAGCCGTCCTCATCTTAAAGTCCCCAGTGGCTTATCGTGATTTCCCTGGCTTGGGTTGCTCCCTGTCAGGCCATAGGAAGTCTTACCCTTCTTCGGGAAAACCACCTCGTGCCCACTTGGCCATCGTTTGGAATCTTTGACCCTCAACAGGATCAGATATTTTCTGGAGCCTTTTGGAAAGTGCATTCAAGAGTCACCAGAGCCATCTGGTCTGCTTTCAAATTAGTAAAAACATGGAGACAGGTTAATTATAACACAACTTAATCACTAAAATCCATCATACCTCTTTAAAGATGCAACCTAACAGTGTGTGGATAACACTCAGTGAATTTAGCCATAACAACTGTCCATTCAATTTAGTGTTTGACTATCTCTATGAACAAAGCCATTTTCTGTACATGGTGGAGGCTAAAATCAGACACAGAAGTTACTGGTCATATAATATATTAATTAACAAAATCTCTCATTTAAGGTCTGTGTGTAAAAACATATTATACTTCTTTAAACACTTTGTTTTACCTAAAACATGTCTTATTATTTTCAAGTGATGCCCTGTGCTTTTACTTATCACAGGCTCAGATATCAGCTTTGAGCTGTTCTCGAAAGAGAGAGAGACTCCTAGGCATCCAGGACTGGTACTGCATTTTCATAAACTTTTAACTTCTCACTCTAGCACAGCATAAGACTTGGCTAGAGATTACATTTCTTTTCCACATCAGACATTATCCTTTTAACTCTATCCTTTGCCAAAAATGATGTTTCCAAATAACTATAGTTCCCTTTCAGTCGGTCACGTTCGACGTACGTCGGAACTGACCGACGAATTGGGATCTGTTTCAGAGACCAATCTACTTCGAGTGTATTAAAAACGAGCCAATGGACATTGGCATGCGGTGCACGCATTCCACGCGCCGCCCCGCATTGCGGGTATAAATACGGAAGTGGAAGTACCGCATATTGCTTTCAACTTCGGAGCCGAGCTTTCATGCTTCCTGCGAAGAGTGTGTTCTACGAACGAGTTTCAAGACATTACGAGAGAAGATCAGCTTACCTGTTCCTGTGTCGGTGTGACGGTGCTATACAGCGGTGGTCGTGACCAGAAGTGAAACTGTTGGTTCGCTGGGCGTTTCCCTCTGAGTGCTTACAGCGGGCTTGCACCTTTAAACCGCTGTAAGCCGCGGCTATTCCCCTGTGTGCCTCGGCACGTTCGGAGCGGTTTTCTCTTCTCTCTGTCACTAAAAGAGCAACACGGTTTGATCCTGCGTCTTTTTCAAGATGTCATTCAAACCGTGTGTTTCTGGATGCGGTTGTTTCCTGTCCTCATTTGACGGCCACGATCTCTCTCGCATATAAACAAGTGAGATTGCTTTCGTGGGTGATCCATGCTCTCTCAGGAGAGCATGGTCACGTCGGCGCGTTGTTCGTCTCACCTTTCTCGTAAGGGCTGAGCGTTCAGCGCGCCGTGTGCCGTCTCGCGCTGGCTGATAGCGGGGGTCAGTGGCGTGCACAAGGGGGGGGGCCGGGGGGGCTCAAGCCCCTGCCCCTTTTGTCTCAAAATGTAATGTGCCCCTCCCTGGTAATAGTAAATAATATTTATTACTATTATTATAAATATTTACAATACGCTTATATACCATTTTACCACTAACAATATTACAAAAAGTATTTTTTTATTATAATTTTTTTAGCGGAGGATCGGTAGGCGGAGTTTACTTTTCAGCGCTATACACGCAGCCTGAACACAGCACAGTGATTAGCCGCGCGAGATTTCAAACTACACGATCAGCAGGTAAGCTAATAGCCTACAGAAAATGTATATTTATCCTACCACCACGCTACTGTAAAGGTTGCGGGAGCGTGAAAGTTATGCTTAATTATAATAAAAGCATAACTCGAGTCTTGAGTTCAGCAGCAGCATTCTGAGTCTGACAATGTCATTCAATTTGTTTTTATCCAAGACCATAGCACATCCTCGTGTTATTAGCTCGGGGAAATACATCTAGTGAAATGAAATGAAAAAGTCCATGTCAAACTCTAAATTGTATGGAATTTATATATTTGATATCATGGTAACACTTGCATGAAGGTTTCATTTGTAAAGTTAATGTATTAACCAACATGAAATAATCATGAGCAATACATTTGTTATTGTATATTAATATTTTAATCTTTGTCAATGTTAGTTAATAAAAATACAGCTGTTCATTGTTTGTTCATGTTACTTGACACAGTGCATTAACTAATATAACATATACAACTTTTGATTTTAATAATGTATTAGTGTAAATGCTGAAATTAGTATCAACTAAGATTAATAAATGCTGTAGAAGGGCAGTTTATTATTAGTTAATGTTAACAAATGTAGTTAACTAATGAAATCTTATTGTAAAATGTTACCTATTTCATGATAGCTTATACTTTCATACTTATAATACAGGTTTACAACATCAACAAAACTGAACATGAATTCCTCATAATTACCTGCTTGATTCTCACTGTTTAGCAAAGTAAAAGTAAATAATTATATATATATATATATATATATATATATATATATATATATATATATATATATTTTTTTTTTTTTTTTTTTTTTTTTTTAATATTATCATAATTTCCCTGTTTTTGTTTGATGTGTTATGCATTATATTTGTATCAATGTCTTTTACATAGAATGCCAAGGAAATATGGAATATTTTTAAGAAATGTTTTAACCATATATTGAAAGCCAGTGGGGAACAAAATTGACCCCCCCCCCCCCTTTTTTTTTTTGTTAAAATATTTAAAAACGCAACAGACAGACGCATACTGCTTTAAATACAGGGGATTTATGTCATAAATAAATGAATTTAAATTATGAAAAAAATACATTTGATTCTTGTTATTTTTTTAGTGCCCTTTTTGGTCCTTCTGCCCCTGCCCCTGAGGAGGTCTGTGCACGCCACTGGCGGGGGTTGTCACGGCAACCCAGCGCGTCACTCTGCGCTCTGATGCGCGGTCGAGACTATGAAACCTCAAACGGGGTTGAGTCCCTTCACTTATTCCCCGATCTAGTTTCTTTTCTGGGGCTCCAGAAAAGGATTACTTTGGCTAATAAGCGCTGGTGACCTGAGGATTACAGTGGGGCTTCCCCGCCGAGTACATCTCTTCGGGCCCCCACTCCTCTATCGCATCACAAGCGTGCTGAGACTTTGTTTGTGGGTGGTTCATGTTCTCTCACGAGAACATGACCACGTCGGCGCGTTGTTCACCTTGCTCTTTCATAAGGGCTGGATTGTTCAGTGCGCCGTGTGCCGTCAAGTCTGACGGCCACGCTCATTGTCTCACATGCCTGCTGGTAGCTTACAGATGGGATTGCTGGTCCTTTTTAAAAAAAAAAAGAAAAAAGAAAAAAAAAGAAAAAGGGGATCTAGCGTTTCATTTGGCGCTCTGGCGGAGGACAGATGTCAATTGCTGCATCGGAGAGAGGGCTGTTATGCGCTGGAAATGATAATGCTGAGTTTCCCACTATAATGGTGTGTGCTCATGCTGAATCAGATTCAGAGTTGACAGCAATGCTTTCCGGGGTGGTTGCCCGGATGTGCATTGGAAAAATTTAACAGCATGGAACTATTTGGTGTCAAAATATGGAACACCAAAAGGGCCATAACCTGTATAAATTTTTCCCTCTCTCACTGCCCTCTGTCCTGCATGCATGAGGGTAGTCCCGACCCAGGGGTTATGCAGGAACTGCGTGCGGTGATGGACCTCGCTCTCCGGAGTGACGAAAGTCACTGCACGCTCCCTGGGTCAGGCGATGTCCACACCAGTGGTCCAGGTAGCTGGGGCTAAACCTGGCAGATATGCGTGAGCCCGACGAAGTTCGGTTCCTCATCGCCCCTGTCTGTCAGGCTGGCCTCTTCGGCGACGCCAACGAGAACTTCGCCCAGCAGTTCTTGGTGGCCCAGAAGCAGACGGAGGTGGCAAAAAAAAAAAAAATTATAATAAATAAAAAATAAAAAAAAAACCTGCCCCGACGACCAGCTGCTGCCTACACCCAGTCGTCGGCCGCAGCACCTCCATCTGCTTGTCGCCGAGGGCGCCACCCTGCGTCCGCCTCCACCAGGCAGCAGGTGGCCGGGCGCAAGGGAGGTGCCCAACCCGTCCAGGGTCCCGCGAGCCTGCTAGCAAGCACAAGGGCAAGCGACCCTGAAACGGGCAGCCCAGCGAGAGAGGAATTGCTCGGGGAGACGGTGTCCGCACCCCTCCCTCCCCCGGAGGAGGACCGGGGGGAGAATATTTTTTTGGTTTCGGTCCTGCCGCTGGCTCCCCGGAGTCCAGCGGTACCCACATTCTCAGAGCAGTTCTTCCCTCCCTGAGCCCAGAGAGGGACAGGTTGGCAGTGTGCGACGCCCCCGGGCCTTGCCACTCCTTTCCTCCCCTCTCACCCCTCGCCAGGGGGCAGCAGATTGGGCACCGAGGACGCCCCCGGGCCTTCTCACCCACTCTCTGCCCCACCTGGAGTATTCAGGCAACACTCCGGGCCGCCTCCGGGCCTCCCGAGTCGGGTCTGAATACTCCACCTCGCTGCCTCACCCCGGGTACGTCTGTGGTGCCGTTGATCCCGCTAGTTCGGTCTCTGGGGGTCTCCCCAGGCCGTCTCGCTGGCTCATCCGTACCATCAGACTCGGCTATGCGATTCAATTCGCACACCGGCCTCCCAAGTACAGGGGCATCCTCTTCGCCTCCGTGCGGAGCAGCGATGCCCATGTCTTGCGGTCCGAGATCGATGTCCTGCTGGCGAAGGGCGCGGTCGAGCTGGTTCCTCCTGCCGATATGAGGTCGGGTTCTACAGCCCCTACTTCATTGTACCCAAGAAAGGGGGTGGGTTAAGGCCAATCTTGGACCTGCGCATTCTGAAACGGGCCCTGCACAAGCTTCCGTTCAAAATGTTAACGCAGAAACGCATTTTCCAATGCATCCGTCCCCAAGATTGGTTCGCAGCGATCGACCTGAAGGACGCGTACTTTCATGTCTCTATCCTTCCTCGACACAGACCGTTCCTGCGCTTTGCGTTCGAGGGGAGGGCATATCAGTACAAAGTCTTGCCCTTCGGGCTGTCCCTGTCGCCTCGCGTCTTCACGAAAGTCGTAGAGGCAGCCATTGTTCGGCTCAGAGAACGCGGCGTTCGCTTACTCAACTATCTCGATGACTGGCTTATTCTCGCCCAGTCTCGGGAGCAGTTGTGCGAACACAGGGACATGGTGCTCAGTCACCTCAGCCTGTTGGGACTTCGGGTCAACCGAGAGAAGAGCAAACTCTGCCCCACGCAGAGGATCTCTTATCTCGGTATGGAGTTGGATTCGGTCAGCCGGACGGCGCGCCTCACTCCAGAGCCCGTACGGTCAGTGTTGAACTGCTTGAATACGTTCAATGGCAGGACAGCGGCCCCACTGAAACTTTTTCAGAGGCTCCTGGGGCATATGGCATCCGCAGCCGCGGTAACGCCGCTCGGATTGCTTCATATGAGGCCGCTTCAACGCTGGTTACACGACCGAGTCCCGAGATGGGCGTGGCACAGCGGTCAGTACCGGGTCCCAGTGACTCCTTACTGTCGCCAAACCTTCAACCCGTGGTCAGACCCCTCGTTTCTCCAGGCCGGTGTGTCCTTAGAACAGGTGTCGAGGCATGCTGTGGTCTCCACGGATGCCTCATCCACGGGTTGGGGGGCCACGTACAACGGGCACGTGGTTTCGGGTCTGTGGACGGGACCCTAACTGCGTTGGCATATCAATTGCCTAGAGCTTCTGGCGGTACGGCTTGCCCTGGCCCGGTTCAAGAAACCGCTCCAGGGCAAACACGTACTGGTCCGTTCGGACAGCACTGCGGCCGTTGCGTACATCAACCGACAGGGTGGTCTACGCTCCCGTTGCATGCTCTGGCTCGCCCGCCATCTCCTCCTGTGGAGTCAGAAGTTTGTGAGGTCACTTCGTGCTATTCACATCCCAGGTGCGCTGAACCAGACAGCCGACGAGCTCTCTCGTCAGTCGACACCTCCGGGCGAATGGCGACTCCACCCCTGGAGCGTCCAGCTGATATGGGACCACTTCGGGGTTGCACAGGTAGACCCGGAGTCGACCCATTGCCAGTGGTACTACTCCCTGACCGGAGGTACCTTAGGCATAGATGCACTGGCGCACAGCTGGCCCCGGGACCTACGCAAATATGCGTTTCCCCCAGTGAGCCTTCTTGCACAGACTCTGTGCAAGGTCAGGGAGGACGAGGAGCAGGTCTTGTTAGTTGCGCCCTATTGGCCCAACCGGACCTGGTTCCCCGAACTTACTCTCCTCGCGACAGCCCCTCCCTGGCCGATTCCCCTGAGGAAGGACCTTCTTTCTCAGGGACGGGGCACTCTATGGCACCCGCGTCCAGACCTCTGGAAACTCCATGTCTGGTCCCTGGACGGGACACGGAGGTTCTAGATGGCCTACCACAAGCTGTGGTAGATACCATCGCTTCAGCTAGAGCCTCCTCCTCGAGGCGCCTCTATGCTCTGAAGTGGAACCTGTTCGTCGTTTGGTGCTCTTCCCGCCAGGAAGACCCCCGGAAGTGTTCGATTAATGTTGTGCTTTCCTTCCTGCAGGATGGGTTGGAGCGGCGGCTGTCTCCCTCCACCCTCAAAGTGTACGTCGCTGCAATAGCGGCGTATCACGTTGCAGTAGACGGTAAATCCGTAGGTAGGCACGACTTAATCGTCAGGTTCCTCAGAGGTGCGAGGAGACTAAATCCTCCTCGTTCTACCTCGTTACCCTCTTGGGACTTAGCCCTGGTGCTTAGAGCACTCCAGGGTCCTCCATTTGAGCCTTTGCAGTCAGTCGAGCTAAAAATCCTGTCCATGAAGACAGTCCTCCTGACCGCATTGGCCTCAATCAAGAGGGTGGGGGACCTGCATGCGCTTCGGTCGACGAATCGTGTCTAGAATTCGGGCCGGCCAACTCTCACGTTGTCCTGAGACCCCGGCCTGGATATGTGCCCAAGGTTCCTACCACTCCCTTCCGGGACCAGGTAGTGAACCTGCAAGCGCTGCCTTCGGAGGAGGCAGACCCAGCCCTAGCTTTGTTATGTCCCGTCCGCGCTCTTCGCGCTTACGTTGACCGGACTCAAAGCTTCAGATCCTCACAGCAGCTCTTCGTCTGTTACGGAGGTCAGCAGAAGGGAAAGGCTGTCTCCAAGCAGAGGTTGGCCCACTGGATAGTGGATGCCATTGTCTTGGCTTACCAGTCCCAAGACGTACCTTGCCCGTTCGGGGTGGTAGCACACTCAACAAGGAGTGTTGCTTCATCCTGGGCGCTGGCTCAAGGTGCCTCGCTGACAGACATTTGTAGAGCTGCGGGCTGGGCGACACCTAACACGTTCGCTAGATTTAATAGCCTCCGTGTAGAGCCGGTATCTTCCCGCATCCTCGCCCCCCAGGGCCAGTAGCGCTAAGTACCCGTTCTAGTGTCGGCTTGCAACGCCACTCCCGCCTCCGGGCCGGATACGTGCGTCTATTCTTGCTCCAGTTGTGTTCCCCGGAAACGGCTAACCCTGTGAGTTCCTCCGTCACCCCTGCGGTGCCAGACGTTGCGGCCGTCTGGCGCCAGGCCTGCACCCGTATGCTTGTGGAACGTGTGTGTAGGCTGGGTTCCATATGTTGCGGTCCCCTCACGGCTACCCCATATGTGTATTCTCCACGGTATCTGCTACCCTGCTCGGTTAGCCCTGTGTCTTTCCCTCGACAGAGCCCGCTCTGTCATCTCTGGGATGTGTTCTTCCCCCCCTGGGATCAGGTTGGGTCCACCCCAGAGGTTTTCCATAGTTGCACTACCCTAGGTTAGGTTAGTCCTGATGCGTATTTCCACCTCTCCTTCCATTGAACGATGTGGCTCCGCAGCGTACCATCTTCCGAGACGGGCACGCTTCCCAGCGTTATCCAATAGTCACGCTGAGTGGGTCTTGCAGGAACAGCAGTGACTGTCCTTCCCTGCCGGGAGCCCTGACTCCCACTCCAACTTAGGAGTGGTCCAGCGAGCTCAGGCATACAGGGTTACATACGTAACCGAGACGTTCCCTTTCAGTCGGTCACGTTCGACGTACGTCGGAACTGACCGACGAATTGGGATCCCTACCAAAACGCCAGGGATGCTGGCCCTTCCAGCGCCCTGCTGGAAGGGCCAGCATCCCTGGCGTTTTGGTAGGGATCCCAATTCGTCGGTCAGTTCCGACGTACGTCGAACGTGACCGACTGAAAGGGAACGTCTCGGTTGCGTATGTAACCCTCGTTCCCTGAAGGAGGGAACGGAGACGTACGTCCCGTCGCCAGGTGCTGTGCTTCAGCTGAAGGCCCGAGCCACTCTTCTCGGCTCCTCAGTTGAAAACAATATGCGGTACTTCCACTTCCGTATTTATACCCGCAATGCGGGGCGGCGCGTGGAATGCGTGCACCGCATGCCAATGTCCATTGGCTCGTTTTTAATACACTCAAAGTAGATTGGTCTCTGAAACAGATCCCAATTCGTCGGTCAGTTCCGACGTACGTCTCCGTTCCCTCCTTCAGGGAACGAGGGTTACATACGTAACCGAGACGTTTTCATATTTGTCTTTTGCTCACACAATAAATTTAAACTTCAACTTTCATCCAAACTGAGTCTGAGTTACTCTTCCAATTTTAGCCACAGCACCAGAAATGACATGGTGGGCCAGATTCAGATAAGCGAATTGTTTACAGCTCAGCACGAGCTTATCTTTTGAAACCAAAACATCAGCTTCTAGGGTTTTTAACATATTAACACAATTTCTCCTACAGTGTTTTCACCAAAATCCAGTCAAATAAACTTTATCAGAATTTTTCAACAGTTAGAGGAACAGGAAAATGTATTATACATTTTTGTCATTTAAACCCTCTATGTCACTAATTATATATCTTTTGCCATTCATTTTTATAGTTGTGTCTTTAATTTTTAACCTCATAGTATACACTCACCTAAAGGATTATTAGGAACACCTGTTCAATTTACCATTAATGCAATTATCTTATCAACCATTCACATGGCAGTTGCTTCAATGCATTTAGGGGTGTGGTCCTGGTCAAGACAATTTCCTGAACTCCAAACTGAATGTCAGAATGGGAAAGAAAGGTGATTTAAGCAATTTTGAGCGTGGCATGGTTGTTGGTGCCAGACGGGCCGGTCCTGTATGCGGCAGTCCTGTGGGCGAAAATGCCTTGTTGATGCTAGAGGCCAGAGGAGAATGGGCCGACGGATTCAAGCTGATAGAAGAGCAACTTTGACTGAAATAACCACTTGTTACAACCGAGGTAAGCAGCAAAGCATTTGTGAAGCCACAACACGCACAACCTTGAGGCGGATGGACTACAACAGCAGAAGACCCCACCGGGTACCACTCATCTCCACTACAAATAGGAAAAAGTGGCTACAATTTGCACAAGCTCACCAAAATTGGACAGTTGAAGACTGGAAAAATGTTGCCTGGTCTGTTGAGTCTCGATTTCTGTTGAGACATTCAGATGGTAGAGTCAGAATTTGGCGTAAACAGAATGAGAACATGGATCCATGTCCATGTTGGTGGTGGTGTAATGGTGTGAGGGATGTTTTCTTGGCACACTTTAGTTTCCTTAGTGCCAATTGGGCATTGTTTAAATGCCACAGCCTACCTGAGCATTGTTTCTGACCATGTCCATCCCTTTATGACCAACGTGTGCCCATCCTCTGATGGCTACTTCCAGCAGGATAATGCACCATGTCACAAAGCTCCAATTATTTCATATTGGTTTCTTGAACATGACTGAGTTCACTGTACTAAAATGGCCCCCACGGTCACCAGATCTCAACCCAATAGAGCATCTTTGGGATGTGGTGGAACGGGAGCTTCGTGCCCTGGATGTGCATCCCACAAATCTCCATCAACTGCAAGATGCTATCCTATCAATATGGGCCAACATTTCTAAAGAATGCTTTCAGCACCTTGTTGAATCAATGCCACGTAGAATTAAGGCAGTTCTGAAGGTGAAAGGGGGTCGAACACAGTATTAGTATGGTGTTCCTAATAATCCTTTAGGTGAGTGTTTTTTAAAATGATCATAGATCTTTCCTTTAAAAGGAATTCCTTAAGACTTTAACTTATTGAACTTATTACTATTTCATTAATTTAAAATCTGCGCACACCTCTGTTTAAATTCCCTCAGTCTGATTCTCAGTCTGTGTGTCAGTGATTATATCAGCAGCTGCTCTGAGAAGAGAGCGCAGGGGGCAGATAAGACAGAGTGTAAATCTCTTCTTTATTTCTTTCTTTTTACTCTGTTTTGCTTACAGAATTTAGCCAGGTGGCCTGATTTGCCACAATTATGACACCTTATGGGTTTGCGGTTACAGTTACGTGCAAAATGGCCCTGCTGACCACAATTGAAACACACTCTGTCCTTCAGTAACCTGCATGCCTCAGTCTGTTCCCCAGTCTCTGGGGCGGTACCTAAAGCGGCAACCACTTGAACAGACTGAGAAGAGAGCTTGTGATCCAATAAAACATACAAAGGCTTGCAATTCATGGCGCTATCCAACCTCACCAACCTCATTTTTATTTACCCAGTTTTATATCTCAGTTACTTCTGGGATTTGTCCGTCTGTATGGATGGATGGTACCCCACCCATTTTACAAATCCACGAATAAGTACAAACAGCTAGAAATTTGAATTTTTCTGGTTCTCTCTTTGTTTGTAGCCAGTCAAGTTGCTGATTAACTTTCCAATTAGACTTAAAACCTTTGCTGCCCATTTCCTAAATAATTCCTGCTAATTTCTTTGAAGTTAGGGCTTCAGAGCAGAGCTGCTTACAGCGTTTGCTCTCTTTCGTCTCAAAAACTTTATCCGGACTGATCAAGTTACTGATCATGTCACTCAAATTGTTAGCCATAATTTTAGTAAAAGTTCATACCTGAAATGATACCAGCAGAGATGGAGGTGGCGATCTTTAACCAACACAGCTGTGGCTTCTGCGTGATGAAACTGCAAAGAACATACCAAAAAGCCACTTACACTGGACCATGCCAAGGGTTAAACAACAGCCACAGCAATCACAAAATCCAAATCATCCTTAAACTAATTATATGAAAGCAGAGAAAGAGATACATCATTTGATTATCCTTTATTATTCAGGTTATGGAAATAATAAAAAGAATCATTGAGAAGGATAGGTGTATAAAAGAAGAGGCACAGGTATCTGACCTGACCCTTCAGTAGTTACCATGTTCTGAACATCACAATCTTTGTTTTTCCATCAAATGTAATCTAACTAGGTCGTTGAATAAAAATATTTGGACTTTATATTTAAAAATTACCTCATATTAGCATCAGCTAACAATATATTTTTTTAAAGGTTTACTTTCAGCATGGTTAATTTATACATTTTCATATTTATTTTGGCTAGTCTTTTTAATTTTAAGCTAAAACATGCTTGTACTCTGATTTTGCTGTAAACATATAAAGCAAACTGCCTTGTCAGAGTGGCGGCATTTTACCCCACAGTACCCCTATTTTTGTAAAAAATCTAAAAACATGAAAACTCTGGATATTTTCAAACATAGTTTATAATTTGTCATTATCACTGAAAACTACGATAACTATTCTAGACACATTTAACGTCTCGGTTACGGATGTAACCCTCGTTCCCTGAGGAGGGAACGGAGACGTAACGTTAGTGACTAACGAATGGGGGTTTCGCTTAGAAGCCTATCAACTTCGAGTTTTGAGAAAATGCCCAATGGCGTGCCAATGCCATGGGGCATGCGGAATTTGCATACGTAACTCCGCCTCACCGCGTGAGTATATAAGAAAGTACGAGGCAATATCGCATTATGTTACCTGCTTGAGGAGCCAAGACTGAACTCCTGCGTTCCAGGTAGCACAGCTGATGTGGCAAGGGGACGTTACGTCTCCGTTCCCTCCTCAGGGAACGAGGGTTACATCCGTAACCGAGACGTTCCCTTTCGTTCAGTCACTACGACGTAACGTTAGTGACTAACGAATGGGGGTCCCAATATAATCCCGCCACTCAGCTGTCTTCCAGCGCCCTGCGTAAGTGTGAGTTCCCTGTCGTAAGACTAATACGGACGAAGGACTCCCACTTAACACAGGAATACCAAGGTACACTGGGAAGCATATCCCAGTGAGGGAATGCCAAAATGCCTACCCGTGGGGAGGACTTAAGAGACACATATGAGCCGTTAGGGGCTGCATATGGAAGATCTCTAGGGTACCAGCCGAAGGTGGATTTTTAACCCTAGGGGTGGCGGGGACACGCCAAGGGAAGAAACCCGCTCACTGCGGAGACTTACGGTGAAATACACATGTGGGGGTCGCCGGAGGGAACCATGCACATGGGGCACCTGGCCGGACATGAGGGTCTGGGCTCGAAAGGGCAGACTGAACTGATGTCGGCGTCGACAGTGCTGGAGGAGCTCAGGGCTCTCGGGGAGCTCACCTGAGGAAATATCGCACGTATCCAGTCCGAGGAGTGGAGTGGCGAGCAAGCGAAGACACCTGAGCCTGGTCCATTACCGGCCCCTCTGGGGGGCGAGTACATAGTCGGACACTGGCTCCACTCGGAGATTGTAGAATCTGGCGAATGTGTTGGGTGTCGCCCAGCCTGCAGCTCTGCAGATGTCTGCTAGCGAGGCGCCATGCGCTAGAGCCCAAGAGGAGGCAACACTCCGGGTGGAGTGTGCCCTCACACCAAGGGGACATGGTCGGCCTTGCTGCTGGTAAGCCAACGCAATGGTGTCCACTATCCAGTGAGACAGCCTTTGCTTTGAGAGAGCACTTCCCTTCCGCTCTCCACCATAACAGACAAAGAGCTGGTCTGAGGTCCTGAAACACTGCGTCATGTCTACGTAGGCGCGGAGGGCGCGTACTGGACAGAGCAATGCCAAGGCTGGGTCTGCCTCCTCCAAAGGCAGCGCTTGCAGGTTCACCACCTGGTCCTTAAAGGGAGTGGTGGGAACCTTGGGCACATATCCAGGCCGGGGTCTCAGGATCACGTGAGAGTTAGCCGGCCCAAATTCCAGGCACGCTTCGTCAACCGAAAATGCCTGCAGGTCCCCGACCCTCTTGACTGAGGCCAATGCGGTCAGCAGAGCCGTCTTCATAGACAGAAACTTAATATCAACCGACCGCAAAGGCTCAAAGGGAGGTCTCTGCAGAGCAGTTAACACTACTGCGAGGTCCCAAGAGGGTACGAGAGGAGAGCGAGGAGGATTCAGTCTCCTGGCTCCCCTCAGGAACCTGATGACCAGGTCGTGCTGACTTACCTTCTTGTTCTCCAAGAGATCGTGGTGGGCAGATATTGCAGCCACATATACCTTGAGGGTGGAGGGAGACAGCCTTCGCTCCAGCCCCTCTTGGAGAAACTCAAGCACGGACCCGATCGGGCATTTCCAGGGGTCTTCTTGGCGGGAAGAGCACCAGGTGACGAAGAGGTTCCACTTCAACGCATAGGCATGCCGAGTGGACTCTGCCCTAGCGGAAGTGATGGTGGCGACCACCGTAGGGGGTAGGCCACTCAAACCTGCCGCGTCCCGTCTAGGAGCCACACGTGGAGGCTCCAAAGGTCGGGACGCGGGTGCCAATGGGTGCCCCGTCTCTGAGTAAGGAGGTCCGGTCTCAGAGGAATAGGCCAGGGAGGGGCTGTCGCAAGGAGTATGAGTTCGGGGAACCAGGTCCGGCCGTGCCAGTACGGGGCGACCAAAAGGACCTGCTCCTTGTCCTCCCTGATCTTGCACAGAAGCTGTGCGAGTAGGCTCACTGGGGGGAACGCATAATTGCGTAGGCCCCGCGGCCAGCTGTGCGCCAGTGCATCCGTGCCGAGCGTGCCCTCGGTCAGGGAATAATACAGGCTGCAGTGGGAAGAGTCGTGGGAGGCAAACTGTGCATCGCCGAACTGTTCCCAAATCAGCTGAACCGTCCGGGGATGGAGTCTCCATTCTCCCGGGAGAGGCTGAAACCGCGAGAGCTCGTCGGCTGCGTGGTTTAGGACTCCCGGAATATGGACAGCACGAAGGGACCTCAGGCGCTTCTGACTCCATGGGATGAGATGGCGGGCGAGTTGAGACATACGGCGGGAGCGTAGACCGCCCTGGTGGTTGATGTACGCTACTACGGCCGTGTTGTCTGTCCGGACAAGCACATGTTGGCCCTTCAGCAACGCTCGGAAGCGGTGCAGGGCGAACCGTACTGCCAGCAACTCGAGGCAATTGACATGCAGAAGGCGCTGGGGTCCTGTCCAGGAGCCCGCGGCTGCTTGTCCATTGCACATGGCACCCCAGCCCGTGGCAGAGGCATCCGTCGATACGACAACATGCCTGGAAACTCGTTCTAAGGGCACACCGGCCCGTAGAAAACTGAGGTTCGACCACGGGGTGAGTGTCTGTAAGCAGGCCCGAGTCACTTGGACCCGGAGCGTGCCAGACTGCCATGCCCATCTCGGGACTCGATCGCGAAGCCAGTGCTGAAGCGGTCTCATATGAAGCAATCCGAGCGGCGTCACCGCGGCTGCAGATGCCATATGCCCCAGGAGCCTCTGAAATAGTTTCAGTGGAACCGCACTCTTGCTCTCGATTTGTCGGAGGCAAGTCAGCAGAGACAGCGCGCGCTCGCTCGAAAGCTGCGCGTACATGGCGACCGAGTCGATCTCCATACCGAGAAAAGAGATCCTCTGCACGGGGCAAAGTTTGCTCTTTTCCCAGTTGACCCGAAGGCCCAGACGGGCTAAGTGGTGGAGAGCCAGATCTCTGTGTCCGCAAACCTGCTCTCGAGAGTGGCCCAGTATGAGCCAGTCGTCGAGGTAGTTCAGGATGCGGACCCCGTGCTGCCGAAGGGGCGCAAGGGCTGCCTCAGCGATCTTCGTGAAGACGCGAGGGGACAGAGATAACCCGAATGGGAGAACCGCGTACTGGTATGCCCGCCCCTCGAAAGCAAACCGTAGGAACGGTCTGTGTCGAGGAAGGATGGAGACATGGAAGTAGGCGTCCTTCAGGTCGATCGCTGCAAACCAATCGTACGGACGAACGCATTCGAAAAGGCGTTTCGCAGTCAACATCTTGAACGGAAGCCGGTGAAGGGATCGGTTCAAGATGCGAAGGTCCAGGATTGGTCGTAACCCACCGGTTTCCTTGGGTACAATGAAGTAGGGGCTGTAGAACCCCGACCTCATCTCGGCCGGAGGGACAGGCTCGATCGCACCCGTCGCCAGTAGAGTGGCAATCTCCGCACGCATGACGGGGGCATGGGCCCCGGTCACGGTATAGCGGACTCCCCTGTAGCGGGGAGGAGCCTGCGCGAACTGAATCGCGTAGCCGAGCCTGATGGTCCGGGCAACCCAGCGGGACAGCCCCGGAAGCTGAAGCCAGGCTTCCAGAGACTGCACCAACGGGGTCATACGGACGACAGACGTACCCTGGGTGGGGCAGCGAGGCAGCGTTACCGGCGCGGACAAGGGAGGCTGTTGGGCGTCCCGGGGTCGGAGCACGGTTAACGGCTGCGCCCTGACAGAGGGGACCAGGGAAGGACTCGCGTTCCACTGGGGTCTGCTCTGCCAGGGGGCTGGCGACAGAGAGGGACGAGAGTGGCGAGACCCGAAGGTGGCGCGCACCGTCATCACCGGTCTCTGGGTCCCCAGAGACAGGAACATGAGTTCTTCCCAAGCGCCGCTAGCCCGGGGGCCAGCAGCGGAAGGATTTTCCCCCGGCCCTCCACCGGGGGAAGGAGAGGCCCTGCTACCATCCCCTGGGAAGAACTGGAACCCATCTCTGAGTTGTCCACCTCCAGCCTGGCGTTTAACCAGTCTGGGGAGCGGACTGGGCGACATCCTCAACCACCTCCACGGCGCGGCCCAGGTGAAGGCTGCTGCTGGGGCCGGGCGGGAAAAGGGAGGGCGCCCTCGGCGGCGAGCGGACTGAGGCGACTGAGCCGGCGGCTGGTGCAGCAGCTGGCCGCCGGGGCAGTACGTGTTACAGCCTCAGTCTGCTCTGGGGCGGCCGAGAACTGTTGGGCGCAGTTCTCAGCCGCGCCGCCGAAGAGGCCAGCCTGGGATATGGGTGAGTTTGAGGAGGCGGGCTCGCTCAACGTCCTCCACATCACCAGGTAAGGCCAGGTGTTCTCCCGGACCACAGCTGTGGACATCGCCCGACCCAGGGAGCGTGTGGCCACCTTCACCGCCCGGGGGCGGGGTCAGTTGCGGCACGCAGCTCAATGAAGAGCCCTGGGTCGGCTCCACCCTTGTGCATGTGCAAAGGGGCGGCGGCCTGCCCGTAGCTCTGCGGGACCACGCCACCGAAGTAGACGAGCCCACAGGCTTTGGGAGGGTGCTTAGGACAGCCACACCACGCCACGTCAAAGCCCCCTGTGGACACCGTAGTGCGCAACAGAGAGTTCAACAGTGGGGGGGGAGGGGGCCCCAGTGTACCCTAGGCCGCGGCCCCATCAAGGGCAGAGAAGGCGGAGGAGGCCACCAAACGGTCACGGGAAGCACGGGGACTTCCGGGACCGCGTGATCTCCTCATGCACCCCGGGAGCGAAAGGCATTGGGGGCGGGGCCCAACAGCTGTCGGGTGCCGCCCTGAAAAACCAATCGCGCAACCACGAGCACCCGCGACTGGGCGGAGTTCCACACCAGCGCGAGACTCGCGGCTGCCCGAGATAACATGGCTGTCAACTTTAGGTCAGATCAGGCAGTGCTGACACACCCGGAGGCGGAGCACAACCTAATCGTCATCCCCAAAAGGACTCCAGCCCACCTTGGGATGCGGCGATCGACATCTCACTGCTATCCGGAGCGTGAACTGAACGAACGGGCGTCAGAGACGGGCCGTAGATTCAATCCAACACTCGCGGGAGCGATGTATAAGAGGGGGGCGTGGCCCGAGGAATGAACGTCGGGGTTCTTAATACCACAGCACCGCCCTCAGGTCACCCTGGCCACCAGCCAAAGTACCATCTCACTCGGGGACGGTAGATTGGGGTGTGGCAGAGGGGACTCTCTCTCCTCACGGAGATCATTGAGTCTCGACCGCGACATCGCGATGGTCACGCCCCCGCAATGGAAACGTGACACATCCGCAAACACTGCCCGAACGTGCTGAAGCCCAAACACGCTCGAGCAGTGAATGCGCCCATAGACAGCAGCGGAAAATCGATCGCACCCGGAAGTGCACGGGCGAGCCGTCTTGAAAAAGACGTGCCACGCGCAAGCTCTTTTTGTGAGAGGAAAGCCTCGCAGTCGATGCCGAAGCGCCCAGGGAAACACACACCAGCTGTCAAACGGACCACTGCGCAGATCAGCAGGCAGGAAGTATGCGATCACTGGAACGCGCCGTTACACCAACACCGACTGGAAAGCTGCTCGTCTCGAAGAAGCTGACAGAGTCTCAGAAGGCTGTAGGAGTGAAGAGGTAGGTTCTCTTGGCTCCGAAAGCAGAACATAATGCGATATTGCCTCGTACTTCCTTATATACTCACGCGGTGAGGCGGAGTTACGTATGCAAATTCCGCATGCCCCATGGCATTGGCACGCCATTGGGCGTTTTCTCAAAACTCGAAGTTGATAGGCTTCTAAGCGAAACCCCCATTCGTTAGTCACTAACGTTACGTCGTAGTGACTGAACGAAAGGGAACTTTTGTTTCACAGAAAAGTTACACAGTCCTTCAGGGGGTGTTTTCCCCCACTGTACCCTATACGAGGTGCAAACAGAACTATTAGGGAAATCCAAACTCTTGATCAGAAACAGGCAGGTGTTCACGGCAACAAAGCAGTCCGGAGAGGCCAAAATCCAAACTCCAGCACCAGTAACAGTCCAGATGGTCACAAGCAACTGAGCAGTCCGGGACAAAGGGATTCTAGATATTAACTGTGAACCACAGCACAAACTGGGCAGAGAAAAAAAACATGTGAGATAAAAAGAAAACAAAACAAGACACGAAAAAATGAGCAGCTGAACAGCAAGAAGCACAGAACACACTGGCAGAGGAGACAAAGAGGATGCATCGATATAGCACAGAAATCCAGCAATAAGGGGAGACATGAGCGCAAGCAAGCAGATGTGAAACACAAACACTTGGGGTTACTTCACTGTAACCCTGTTCCCTGATAAAGCGGAATGAGATGCTGCATAAGCTTATGCAAATGGTGATGTCTTTGACATAACCAGCTATGAAAATGGTGTGAAAACACGTCAATGAAATTGACCCGGAGGTATTTATAGCCTCGGCTGCTGACGTCACCGGGCGCACCTGCTGCACGAGGCTATAAATAGATGAGCTTCAGCTGGGGCAAACCAGATCTTTTGTTTGAAGACCAGTCCTGAAGCATCATCAGCACGGCCAAGCAATGCAGCATCTCGTTCCGCTTTATCAGGGAACAGGGTTACAGTGAAGTAACCCCAAGTATTCCCTTTCAAAAGCTACACTCAATGCTGCATAAGCTTATGCAAATGGGAACGAGAATACCCACGCCGCCGTGCCTGATGGTGCCTGGACCCCTTACGGTTGTGTAGGTGTGCACAAGAACGCAAAAAGCCTCGGCATTAGCCTGCGATGTCGACTCAAGGACATGAGAGCCCGGAGTGGCATGAGTATCCAAGCTATAAAACCTTATGAATGTGTGCGGAGAGGACCAACCCGCCGCATCACAAACACTTTGTAAAGGGGCACCCCTTGCTAACGCAGTAGAAGAGGCGACTCCCCTGGTGGAGTGAGCCCTTAACACTATAGGCGAAGCTTGACCACGCGCCTCATAGGCAAGAGCAATAGCATCCCTGACCCAATGTGACATTGTCTGTTTGGTGGCGGCAAAACCTCTGTTACGGCCCCCATGACAAACAAACAACTGCTCCGATTTACGCCACTGGCTAGTGCGGTGGACGTAAGCCTGAAGAGCATGGACCGGACACAGTCTATGAAGTCTCACCTGATCCGGCGTTATGAACGGCGCAGGGCAGAAGGTTTCAAGAGTGACAGGATGTACAGTCGAAAAAGGGACCTTAGGCAGGTAGTCAGGGTGGGGATGCAGAATCACTTTCACCAAGCCTGGGGCAAATTCTAAGCAGGATGGCGACATTGACAGAGCCTGCATGTCCCCAATTCTTTTCAAGGAAGTTATAGCCATAAGAAAAACCATCTTTAGAGTCAGAAGTTTGTCAGACGCTGATTCTAACGGTTCAAAGGGGGTCTCAACCAGACCCTCAAGGACTAAAGCTAAGTCCCATGAAGGGATCTTGGTTCTAACAGGTGGCCTCAACCGCCTAGCCCCACGAATGAAGCGAGCGAGAAGAGGATGTTTCCCGAGCGCCACCCCATCCACCAAGGCGTGGCAAGCCGAAAGAGCGGCCACATAAACCCTGAGAGTGGAGGGGCAGGTGCCTGATGACAACTTTTCTTGCAGAAAATCCAGAACTGAAGCAACTTGGCAGTTGACTGAATCCACATTATGTGTCGTACACCACCTTTCAAAGACACCCCATTTATTAGCATAAACTTTCCGAGTGGAGGAAGCCCTAGCACTTAGAATGGTCTCAATAACTGCAGGCGAAAGCCCCGTGTCCCTCAGTTGGTGCCCTTCAGGGGCCAAACATGAAGGTTCCACAGGTCGGGCCTGGGATGGAATATCGTGCCCTCTGCCTGAGACAGAAGGTCCCTCCTCGCCGGAATCGCCCACGGCGAGCCGTTGAGGAGAGACACTATCTCCGAGAACCACACTCTGTTCGGCCAACGCGGCGCTATCAATAAGAGGCAAGACCCTTGCTGGCGAACCCTGGCTAGAACTTCTGGAAGCAGAGCGACTGGAGGGAAGGCATACAGGCGCATTCTGGGCCATGTATGAGCCATCGCATCCAGACCCAGCGGGGCTGGGTGACCGAGAGAGAAGTAAAGGGGACATTGCGCTGTCTGACAAGAGGCGAAGAGGTCCACTTCCGCTCTGTAAAACCTGGTCCAAATCCGTTTGACTACTTCTGGGTGGAGTTTCCATTCCCCCGCATGTAATCTCTGTCTGGACAGTAAATCTGCTCCCACATTCAGCTGCCCCGGAATGTACACTGCTCTGAGTGACAGGAGCTTGTCCTGGGTCCAGAGAAAAATCTGTCTCGCTATCTTGTTTAGATCGCGTGAGCGCAGACCTCCCTGGTGATTTATGTATGAGACTGCCGCTGTGTTGTCCACCCGCACTAGGACATGACAGCCCCTCAAATGGGGAAGAAAGTACTTCAGGGCCAGAAATACAGCCATCAGCTCGAGGCAGTTGATGTGCCAGGCGCGCTGATGACCCTCCCATTCCCCTTGAGCTGGACGACCACTCAAGACCGCACCCCAGCCCGTCAGGGAAGCGTCCGTCGTTAGCAGTTCGCGACGACAGGGAACGCCTAGCGTGGGACCCGAGGTAAGAAACCGGGGTCTGAGCCACATAGTTAGTGTGCGAAGCCCGCAGCGCGTCACCTTTATTAGCCTCTGGGGGTTGGCCCTTGGATGAAACCCCCTGGCCCTGAGCCACAACTGGAACGGTCTCATGTGCAACAGCCCCAAAGGAATCACCGTGGAAGCCGAAGCCATGAAACCTAACAATCTTTGGCACCGTCGAATAGTGAGATTTTGACCTAGCCTGACTTTCCTCAGGGTATGCAGAATGGTTTCGACTCGAGCGGGAGACAGATGTGCCCGCATCGTGTTCGAATCCCAAACTACCCCCAAATAAGTCGTTCTCTGGACAGGAGAAAGAACGCTTTTCTTGGCGTTGAGTCTCAGCCCGAGAGAAACCAGATGAGCTAGCACAATATCTCTGTGCTGAAGCGCCATCTTTCGCGATTGAGCTAGAATCAGCCAATCGTCGATATAATTCAAAATGCGAATGCCCTGGAGTCGCAATGGAGCCAGTGCTGCATCCATGCACTTTGTGTATGTGCGGGGTGATAAGGCTAGGCCGAATGGAAGAACCCGAAATTGGTAAGCTTCGCCCCCGAAAGCGAACCTCAGGAACTTCCTGTGTTGTGGCAGTATTTCTATGTGAAAATATGCGTCCTTCAGATCGATCGTGACGAACCAATCGCGATGTTGAACTTGCGACACGACCATCTTTACGGTTAACATCTTGAACTTGAGTGCTTTGACTAAACGGTTTAAGCCTCGAAGATCCAGGATTGGACGCAACCCCCCATCCTTCTTGGGAACCAGGAAATATCTGCTGTAATAGCCTGACTCTCTCTCTGGAAGAGGAACATATTCTATGGCCCCTTTTTTCAAAAGAATCTGCAGCTCTTGTGACAGTACTTGCGCTGACTCCGGTCTCACGGAAGTGGAGACCACGCCGTTGAAACACGGAGGGCGCCGAATAAACTGGATTCTGTATCCATTCTGTACTGTGTTTAACACCCATGCAGAAATACCTGGCAGAAGTTTCCACGCTGCCAGGTTTTCTGATAGTGGTATTAATTTTAATATTTCCTGTTGAGGGGATATTAAATGTCCCGTGTCCTGGATGGAAACAGGATTTAGACACGGGAAATTTAACATTTCGCTGGAAACCGCTGCCCCCCGAATCGCCAGAGGCGGCGGAAGAGGAGAGGTTTCGTGAGGGTAGCGAGACGGAGCGAACAGATGTTTTATGACGCGCCCCGTCTCGCGGGGGGCTACCCCCACTAAACTGGCCGCAAGACCATCAGGAAGATTTTTTCTTTTGTGTTATAATGGTCCTGAGGTCTGCCCTGGGAGGCTGCTTAGGGCGGCGAGACGGTCCCCAGTCCTTACGAGGGGGAGCGCGACTCACTACACTTTGCTTTTTAACCTCCCTTGAAGGACCTGGGGGAGGTTGGGTGGATGGTAGCCCCTCCCCTTGAGTGCGGCGAGGAAGGAACTGTGTAAACGCTTGCTTGGTAGCACGGAGAGACAAATCTGTAGCCCGGCGAAGCTCAGCGAAAGCTTCGCCGTCGATCGACCCCCCCGCACTCAGATCCTTCAATAGGTCAGCCTGGTAAGCCTGTAACACCGCCATGGTGTGCAGCGCTGCACCAGCCTGACCTGCAGCTTGATAAGCTTTCCCCACGAGCGTTGATGTTGTTCTACAAGGCTTCGTGGGGAGGACCGGTTTCTTAAGCGAAGATGCCGACCCAGGCGAGAGATAGCCCGCGAGCGTCTCTTCCACCTGCGGCATCTCCGTATACCCGCGTGCCTTCGCACCCACGATAGTCGAAAAAGTCGAAGTCGAGGGCACAAACACACGCGAGGTATATGGTTTACTCCATGACCTAGATAGTTCGTCATGGAGGTCCTCAAAGAAGGGGAGAGACTGATGTTGCATTCTCTCCCCCCCGCCGGACAGAAACCGATCCTCAAGCTTACTGCGTTTGGGGATCTCTTGTTCACGGGGCCAGTCAATCTGCAACCTGGCCACCGCGCGAGTAACCACTTCCAATAATTCCTCGACAGATTTACTACTGTGCGAGGAACGCTCGGAAAGTGGCTGCTCGAAGTCCTCAGACCCAAGAGATAATACATCCTCATCCCGCGCGCGAGCCGAAGAGGCACCGGAGTGCGCTTCGGGATCGCGCGGAGAGGGATGTGGATCTGGCAAATGAGCAGTCGAAAGGGACGGACTCGTCTCCTGCTCATCAGTCAAATCCATTCTAGAGCCCCACGGTTGTAATGCGGGTGCGGACTGAAAGAAGCCAAGCCGAGCGCGCAGCATCTTAACTGTGAACAGCTCACAATGCTGGCACTCGCCTGACTCCAATGCAGCCAACGCGTGCTCTTCCCCCAAACACACAAAGCAGTAATCATGTGTGTCCACGTCCGCTATCGGGCGAGAGCATGGAGGCAGACAACGCTTCTGCTGACTCATTTTCTTTAACTGATAGTGTATTTCCTTTTCACTTGATCAAACAGAGATGAAAGAGAGAAATTCTGCACACTAACAGCTGAAAACTAACTCCTGACACAGATCTCGAGTTGAGTTTGAAGAGAAAGAGTTTTTAAGTAGAGAGTTTTTTTTTTTTTTTTTTTAGAGAGACTTTGCAAACACACCAAACATAGAGTTGGTCTGAAAACAAAAAGACCTGGTTTGCCCCAGCTGAAGCTCATCTATTTATAGCCTCGTGCAGCAGGTGCGCCCGGTGACGTCACCAGCCGAGGCTATAAATACCTCCGGGTCAATTTCATTGACGTGTTTTCACACCATTTTCATAGCTGGTTATGTCAAAGACATCTCCATTTGCATAAGCTTATGCAGCATTGAGTGTAGCTTTTGAAAGGGAACAGCTGTGTGTGAACGCACGTGGAAAAGACAGAATCAAAAAGTAAAGGCTGATTTATACTTCTGCGTCGGACCTACGCCGTATCCTCCACGCCGTTGGTTACGCGTTGGTTTTGATTTATACTTCTGCGTTTTTGTCCATGTCAATGTGCAATTACACATGCAGACCGCTAGGAGGCAGTGTCCACGGGCATGTTGATGGTAACCCACAGTATCAATGCAAAAGCTGAAGAAGAAGCGGCTTGTTTACATTGTCATTGCATGCGTCTCAATCAGCTCCCTGGTTCAGTAGTCAGGGCACTGATCAGGACATAAGTCAATGGGCTGATCCCTGATCAGTGCCCTGACTACTGAACCAGGGAGCTGATTGAGACGCACCCGAAGAATCAGCAGCTGTGATGGTGGCAGATAGCGGCTTTTCTTGTGTCTTGAGTTGTTGTATGTAATACAAATTAAGCATCTCTAACATTAGTTGATTAGTAGAGTTACATAAGAGGCGATCTGGTGCTGGAGTGCGTTTGTGAAATCATGCCGAGTGCTTGTGGCGCTGTTTTCAGTATCGGTGGCTCGTGCAGACGAGCGCTTCAGTCGATTGCTGTTGCGGAGACTTTATTAGTTCCGCTGAAATCACAAAACGAAATGCACCCATTAAGATGTGTCCCTGTTCTTGATATACAATCACTGATTAACATCTTTGGTTTTAATGAGAAAATAAATAAACTATACACAGCGGATCTATGTTTTTATTCACTAACATAAAGAATCTCTGCACTACAAAATATTGTGTTATATAGCAGATGTAAGGATTAAACTATCATTCCATTTCTTGACACACACTCCTATCGCAGATTTTTTAATTTATTTATTGACCTGAGGTGGGAGAGGTTCTGGCAGACCAATCACAGCACTTGCGGTCCGCGTAGAATTGACGCGTTGTTACATTTTTGGAGAGGTGCGCGTCAGGGTACGGCGTAGGGTACGCGCGCATCACACAGCCTACGGCGTACACTCAACGCAGAAGTATAAATTGGCCTTAAGAAGAAAACAGAAGGAAGATCAAACCTGTGTCGTAACAGTTGATGGTAGTTGGTTGCGTTTGAATGCAGCAACAGCAATCTGTCATTAAAGAGCATCAAACAAACATTGTTTGAATTGCACAATAAAATTGACATAAAGATGATGCTTTATCAAAAATAGCATACAATTCAGGTCACATGGGTTCTACCATCACCATGAATCAAGGACACATCTTCTGTTTTACCGTATAAAAGATATGAGTATAATTTCACCTTTTTACACTGAGCAATTACAGTGCCATTTTATTAAGCAAAGGGATTTTTTTCTGTTTATTTTTTAAATAATTATTTTTGTCATTTTTGCTTTTACTGAGATTCCGAAATTATAATTATTTCAAGATCCTCTGTCATCATATGCATCAATCAAAAAGTGAATAAATAACATAATTCTTACTGTTACTGATATCTGTTTGCCTGTTGTGCCTCTTCTCCAGTTCCTGCTCCCTTCTGTCTTGTTCCATCTCCCTTCTTTTCTGTTCCATCTCAATTATGTACTGCTGCATCTTCCATTTGTCGTGTTCCAATTTCATTCTGTCCTGTTCCATCTTCGATTTGCCCTGTTCAATCTCCCTTATGGCTTGTTCCAGTTCCATCTGTTTACTCTCCCATATGGCTTGTTCCAGTTCCATCTGATCAATCTCCCTTATATCTTGTTCCATCTCCTTTATGTGCTGTTCCATCTCCCTTCTGTCCTGTTCCACCGCTCTATTATTCAGTTCCATCCCCACTTTGTCCTGTTCCATCTCCCTTCTGTACTGTTCCACCGCTCTATCATTCAGTTCCATCCCCACTTTGCCCTGTTCCATCTCCCTTCTGTACTGTTCCACTGCTCTATCATTCAGTTCCATCTCCACTTTGTCCAGTTCCACCGCTCTTCTATCCAGTCTGTCCTTTCTCTCACTTGACTGTATGGTGTGACATTAAGATTGTATTTTTAGTTTTTTTACTTGGCTTTGCATGGATTATTTTACATGTTTTTTTTTTATTAATTGGGAAAAGCATGCTTTTGTCCACTGTAAATTAAGAGTGAATTCAGCGTATACATATAAGCATTTCTTTACTTTTTTAACACACGGTTGTTTTGAAATGGAGGAAGATGAACTTGAAAGGACCGTTGAGCCCATAATTAATAAAATGTATAGTGCATATCTCTTAAATAGTCAGAGCGGAAACACTGGAGCGTCCTGTTAACAGCAGGTAAGCTAATTGTATCCGTGTGAACATAAAATATGTTACATAGCACTACTGGTGAACAAGCCGTAGTGTAATGCATATGTCTGAAAAGTCTAACATAACAAGATGCCACATGAATGATAATGTATGAAGTGTTGTTTGTTTACATCACATTGTGCCTCATAGGGCTGGGCGATAAAACGATAACGATATGTATCACGATAGACACGTAATCGATATCAATAAAAAATGTGTGCGATAAACCGTTTGATATTTTTTTTTTTTGTCGGAAGAAACAAGAGGTTGCGAAGCAAGTTTGGTTGCATGAACAAAGGCACTTGCTCTCTGGTAACCAAACAACGTAGGAAGTGACAGGCTAATAGCCAATCATGTAACTGTATCAGTTTGGTTGCGCCATATCGTTGTCTCGTGTTGGATTCTTCAGTAAACAGAACCGGCGTGGAGCGATAAGTGTAAAATGAATGCCACAGCGAGCGAGGACATTTTTGATAAAACAGGAAATCAAGTCAGCTCGCCAGTATGGCAGTTTTTTTTTTGGATTTTATAAGTCTGACCGTAGTCAGACCAATGTCGTCTGCAAATTATGCAAGTCCGTCGTCCCGACCAAGACTGATAATACCACAAACTTGTTTTACCAACCTTGTTTATACTTTCGTCTGTCTCCGCAGCGCGAGCCTCCGCTGACAGCGCTCGCGCCTCGTTCGTTTGGGGACGTGTTTATACTCGACGCGCTCGCCGTTGTGCTATTCTTGACTTTGGCTGAATCCAAAATCGCCCCCTAAACCTTCAATCACTATTCCCTACTTTAGTCCACTGATACAGTTCACTTGAAGGAGTGAATGAAAACAATTGAGTGAATTCGGACGGCCGCTGTGTGTACATCGTCTGTACACTCGTTATTGCGGTGCAATGTGGGATAAAAAAGAGTGCACTCAATAACGTCCACACCTTAATGTTAAGAGATAACTGTTAAGTGTTCATTGTGATTTCAGACTTGTGTTTATATTTTATTATTATTTGAGTGTTTTCCATGGTTGTGTTGACATTTCTGCCTTTATAACTCAAGGGATTATAATCAGAGGAAGGTTAAGTTTAAAATAAAAATGTTTAAATGTAAAATATTTTCCTTATTTTAAATAGGTCATAAAACATATCAATAATTATCGATATCGGCCGATATGAAATATTTATATCGTGATACAGTTTTCAGCCATATCGCCCAGCCCTAGTTCCTCACTTTATGAAAACAATGTTTGAGATACCACGATCAAAACTTTGCGATGTAGACAGTTTAATGTTGGATATTCATCCAAATTATAACAGGACGCTCCAGCTCCAACGTCACATGCTGTGGTATTACAAGATGACGGCTCAGGACATTAGGTCACTAATCCACTAATCCTACACTAATTCCTAATCACTACATTAGGAAACAAAGATGAACTTCTCAAGGTGAACGCATATCTTGAGGCTAAAGGTCTAAAATCAAAAAATCAAGTCAGGAATCTTGGTGTGATTTTGGAGTCAGACCTGAGTTTCAGTAGTGGTGAATTACAAATTTATACATTGTTATATCTAGGTTCAAATGTAATAGAATATAACTGAAAACACTATCTATATTTGTGTTTTACATTTTGAAGTAAACTTGAGGAAATTCTAAGGAGATTATTTCAGGCTGTGTAAGTGGTTGAGACATTAAGTCTTTTGTCTCTATACAATTTCCTGACTATTTAGCATGACAAGTTTAGAGCAATACTGCCTGAGTGATTGGATTAGCATCTATGCAGTTGAATGGCACTGTTATGCTGATTGAATCTGGACGAGGGACACAGTTATGTAGGGTGTGTCCTTTACCTACACAACATATGCATTCTTTTGTTTGAATGTCTCCTCCTCTGCTGTATAACCACTCCCCCTAACATATAGATAAATTGCCTTATTTTGTACTGTTAAATCAGACTGTTTTCGGGCGACCTGCAGCACAGAGAGTTCTCATTAAAAGAATTACTTCTGTTTGATCCCGACGTCTCCTGGTCTCCATACTTCAAGAAACAACTGAAGTTCACAACAGTAGTCATGTCAAAGCAATAACTAAATCAGCTTACTATCATCTGAAAAATATTGCAAGAATTAGAAGCTTTATTTCCAGGCAAGACTTAGAGAAACTCGTTCATGCTTTTATCACCAGCAGGGTGGACTATTGTAATGGTCTTCTCACTGGCCTTCCCAGAAAGACCATTAGAAAGCTGCAGCTCATACAGAACGCTGCTGCCAGGATCCTGAGCAGAACCAGAAAATATGACCATATCACACCAGTCCTCAGATCTTTACACTGGCTTCCAGTTACATTTAGGATAGATTTTAAAGTACTATTACTTGTATATAAATCACTCAATGACCTAGGACCTAAATACATTGCAGATATGCTGATTAAATACAAACCCAACAGATCACTCAGATCATCAGGATCAAGTCAATTAGAAATACCAAGGGTTCACTCAAAGCAAGGAGAGTCTGCTTTTAGCTATTATGCCAGCCGTAGCTGGAACCAGCTTCCTGAACAGATCAGATGTGCTCCAACAGTAGCCACTTTCAAATCCAGACTCAAAAAACATCTGTTTAGCTGTGCATTTACTGAATGAGCTATGCCACTGTACGTCTGACTGATTGCGCCTTATCTTATGCATTTATTGAATGAGCTCTGTGCTTTGTCCGAACTGCTTGCACTTTAATTATGTGTTTCAATTTAACCCTGTTTTATTTTTAGTTTTTAATTATACTTTTTATTTTTTATTATTTTTTATTTTGTTAAGGCTGTCTGGGTGGAAGAGGTTGAGAGACGGGGGAGCGATAAATCGAAATCCCTCCGGTGCGAGGACGATCCGTTTAGATCTGCTCTGACGGATAGATCTGTATAGCCTTGGTGGTAAGAGGAAGGACCGTGTAGATCCGCTCTGACGGTCGAACAAAGTAGAGATAGCCCTGGTGTTCCTGTCCAGGAAGATTTGTCTGTAAGGGTAATGTTTAAATGCACAGTTACTTGACATATATTTTTTGAGTACTCCCTCCGGTGCGAGGAAGACCTGTTTAGATCTGCTCTGGCGGGTAAAACATCTAGAGAACGCCCTCAAGTTAGGCCAAGAAGATCTGTCTGTAAGGGTACTGTCTAAACGCACAGTTACCTGACAAATATTTTTAAAGTAAACCTGACTCTCCATTTTCTTCCACCCCAGATAGGGGATTTCATCTTTATTTTTTATTTCCTTTTAATTCCTATTATAACTGTACTACTATATACATATTATTTTTTTTCACTTATGACTATTTTAACTTAATTTCTATGTAAAGCACTTTGAATTGCCACTGTGTATGAAATGTGCTATACAAATAAACTTGCCTTGCCTTGCCTTGCCTTGCCTTGCCTTTTAAAATCAGTTACATAAAAACATAAACTGGCCTAATTTGATACGAAAAGTAAGACTGAATGCCACTTGCCTAACTGCTAGTGGCTCATACTAGATCTTAAGACACTGTCTTAACATAATGTCTTAGTTTATGCAACTGGCCCCAGGTGGTCGCCTTCCAAGGAGCCAGAGTTTTGACACAACTGTGGTTCACTTTGATGCAAAACTGGCCTGAACGGCATGCGCGAGCCGGAATGCAGGAATTCAACCAGCGTTAAAGGGGGGGCGCATGTGTAATAGACCCAGTTTGAGTACTGCCGATGCCGAGGCCATAAGACCTAGCATCCTCTGAAAATGTTTGAGAGGAACGTACGCGCCAGCTTTGAATGACGCCGCCGTGTTTTGAATAGAGAGGGCACGCTGTGACGTAAGCCGCGCCCTCATCTGTATGGTCTATGACCATACCCAGAAAAGATATATTCTGGGTGGGAGACATTGAACTCTTGGGGATATTGATCCTGAGACCCAAACATTCTAGATGGTTGAGGAGCCAGGACTTGTGTATCGTCAACTGTGCCTCTGATTGGGCCATGACAAGCCAATCGTCGAGGTAGTTGAGTATCCGCATGCCTTTCAGCCTCAGTGGGGCTATGGCTGCGTCCACTTCGTAAAAGTGCGAGTCGCCAGGTATAACCCGAATGATAGGACTGTGTATTGAAAAGCCTTACCCTTAAAGGCGAATCTCAAGAAGGCCTGTGATGGGGTGCTATCTGAATGTGAAAGTAGGCATCTTTCCAAAACCAATCCCCCGGGCGAATGTGCACAAGGATTTGTTTCACTGTCAGCATCTTGAACGAGCGCGTCATAAGTGCTTTGTTCAGATGTCTGAGATCTAGGATGGGCCTGAGGCCACCCTCCAATTTTTCGGGACGAGGAAGTAGCAACTGTAAAAGCCTGACTCACTTTGTGTCGGGTGCACGGTTTCCACCGCTCCCTTTTCCAACAGTTTCGACATCTCGGCGCGGAGCACGTGACTCACGCTGCTTTTCACTGAGGTTTCGACCACGCCGCGAAAGCGCTGGGGGTCTGCGAGCAAACTGTAGTGAGTAACCTCGTTTTTATTATGTTCAACACCCAATTTGATATACCAGGAATGGCCTGCCAGGCCTGGGCTCGTGATGCCAAGGGTTGAATTAGATTCGGGGGCGGGCCGATTAGTAATAGGGACCCAGTAACCTGGTTGCTTTGTGCTGTAACACTGAGTTTGTAACAATGTGGGGATAGTGTTTATCTTTGTAGGCGCAGATTTTGCAGTGGGCGCTCGCCTCACATTCATAGCGCGAGTGCGCTGTGTGAAAAGTGCTTGGTTGCAGGGGTGCATACTGTAAAGTGGGCACATTTCCTACATAGACAAAGCTCTTTTTGTGATTCATTGTAATAATGTGCAGTGGCGCGCACTGTGTAGTGGGCGCAAACTTACATTTAAAGTACTCATGGCACAAGCCGGTGAAGAAGTCCACAGGGGTAAACGCGCAACAGCGTTAGTGTGCAGAGGAGCGTGTTTGAGCACAGGCTAACTGACTGCAATATTTACATCTCCAGTCACCTGAACCAAGAGAACTGGGAGAATATAAGGAAGTCCATGCTGGTAATCCAGCCGCGGCGGGATATGAGTGATTTTGTGGCACTGAATTAACAGTGCTTATGCAGGGGTGCATACTGTGTAGTGGA
Source organism: Gobio occitaniae (assembly GCA_033150135.1). Taxonomy (NCBI): domain Eukaryota; kingdom Metazoa; phylum Chordata; class Actinopteri; order Cypriniformes; family Gobionidae; genus Gobio; species Gobio occitaniae. The sequence goes on along the minus strand of JARQWZ010000545.1, from coordinate 54,009 downwards.
CACATTGCCTACAGTGTTGAACCTCTCCAGCCGCCTGAATAGAGGGGACTGGGAGAAGTGATAGAGTGAAAAAAAAAATCGCAGGGCTTGGCAGCCATATTACGACGCCGTTATGTTCTAGACAGTAAGCGCGTGCTATGACGTAAGTCGCGCTCTAGTCAGCGAACGCGCGCTGCAGTGAGAACGGCTGAGACGTAAGCCGCGTTCTCGACATATCCAGCAGCTTGAGTTTGCTCGTCTAACTTACTCTAGCATTCTCTGTCCGCGGCGCTTCTTCCGCACGGCGGGACGAGAGAAGAGGAAGAGTGAGGAGAGCTTCGGCTTGAGTTCGCTCGTATACTCTAGCATTCTCTGTCCGCGGCGCTTCTTCCGCGCGGCGGAACGAGAGAAGAGTGAGGAGAGCTCCGTCTGTCCGCGGCACTTCTCAGCGCGGCAGGAACGAGGGAAGAGGAAGAGTGAGGAGAGCTTCGGCTTGAGTTTGCTCGTCTACTCTAGCATTCTCTGTCCGCGGCACTTCTTCCGGCGGCGGAACGAGAGAAGAGGAAAAGTGAAGCTGGTCCTGAAAACTGGCGAGCCGAGTCCTCGGGGTTGTGAAGTGGCGTTGCAACAGCAACGCACACACATAGATAGACAATAGACATTTAACGCCGTGTGGCGCAGCTGGAACAACGGCGGGGCTTCAATTCCGAAGGTCAATGAAGGTATCGCTGAAGGAGATTAAATCTGAATTCCTATGGCAGAACACGGTCTTTTATAGCCTCAAAGTGCTAATTCTAGCAACCTTGTTCGGCGGGATTTTCTAGTGACCCCTATTGGTTCGCTCTCTCAGCCACCTCGCCATAGGTTCCTGCAGTTGCCGCAGCACAGTGAATCAGCGTGCAGCACAGCGAATCAGCGCGCAGCTCGCGCTGTTCTATCGGCTGTGCAGCCGCAATGCGTTTTACATAGACACTTTATAGAATAAAGTTTTTGCTTCATATTCTCCAGAAAAGGAGTTTTCCCATAACGCAATACGAGAGACCTCTCGAAAGGGAAACACTGATATTCTGGATTCGGACGACAATAAAATCACAGACTTTAAATGATGTAAATTATGAAAATAACTTGCGACCCCACAAGAAACAATTACTGTCAAAATAGGGCTTAAAGGGATAGTTCACCCAAAAATGAAAATTAGCCCATAATTTACTCACCCTCAAGTCAGCCTAGGTGTATATGACATTCTTCTTTCAGACGAATAAAATCTGAGTTATAGTAAAACAGTCCAGGCTAATCCAAACATTATAATAGCAGTTATAGTGGCTCTGTTTTTGAAGTCCATAAAAAGTGCATCTGCCCATCAAATAACATGTTCCACGCGGCTCCTGGGTGTTAATAAAGGCCTTCTGAAGCGAATCGATGCGTTTGTGTAAGAAAAATATCCATATTTAAAACTTTATCAAGTAAACTTTCGGCCGACCGCCTTCCCTGTTCAATTTATGGAAAAATTGTTGAAAGTTCCCCAGCCGATCAAAAGACTAACGCGACCAGGTAGGCTCGTCATGACGTCACGTACACATCTAGAGTTTCACTTTCAACATTCAACACTTTTCCACAGAAGCCGGTCGGCCAAAAGTTTACCTGATAAAGTTTTAAAGGTCCCATGGCATTTTTCTATTATTTTATAATGTTTCCTGAGGTGTACTAATATTGTTAGTATGACTTTTACATCATAAAATGTCATAATTAAGAAATAAAAGGCATTTTTTCTATACTGCTGTTTGCCCTGTGGCTGAATGCCCTGCTTCAAGAGGCGTGTCTGCTGTGAGACTTCAGTAAAAACGCCCACTGTTGTGATTGGCTGACATCTTTGCATTTTAAATGAGCGGAGGGGGCGTGGTTTAACGAGGTCTACGAGGCAGCAGCAGGCACGAGCTGCTGCCAGAGAGACGGATGGACCTGAGTTCACTTCACATCAGTTCTCAGAAAGTTAGTAACTTTAGTAAATTATTGATCAGCGCTGACTCGAGACGCGAACCGTTTAGAACGATTCAGTCCGATTTGGTGAACTGATTCGGTTCACTAAAAAGAACTGGTTCAAAAGAAAGATCGTTCGCGAACCGGACATCACTAATGTACCAGAGACAGAGCGATTGCTAACAGAATTATTTATAGTAACTACTGAGTTATGAGAGCGCTGTCAGTCAGCGCGAGTTTATTGTGTTTGTATCTGAGAGTTCTGAATAAACACGAGTCCCAGTCACACCGAGTCCGTCTTCATCATTATTACCAACTTTGTAACACATGCAAAGTACCATTACAGCTGTCGAGATGAACGAGTTAAAAGTAAGTGTTGATAATAGCATTATTTTTAAAATAAAATAAAAGCGTCAGTGACGCGCGTTGAGTACACAGTACAAACAAAGACACAACAGCAGTAATCGAATGTAATCCAGTTTATTGTGGGGAAAGCTGGCCAGCCCAGATATGCTCACGCTTACCCCCCTTCTGCTTAATCTCACGCCGCGTTTGGTGCCTCCGCTGTGGGCCAGATGCAGTACTGGGGGTCGGGATGTTGAAGGCCACCGGCCAGTGAAGCCCGAGCTTCGGCGTGTGTGAGGTTTATCTCTAAAGATCTGACTCTGCCGATGTTGAGCAGAAACTCATGACTGTATGCACATTTTAGAACCGATAGACGCGACGAGGACATACAAAAACACTGACTCACAAGATAGAAAACACCGTTCTGTCTGGAGAGAGAGAGCTGCATGTGCACGAATAATAAATAATTAGCTACACATCAGAAATCACTGATCACAGATCAGAAGGAACTGAAAAAAGACTTCTGTTTTCATTTGTACATCCAAACACTGAGAAACTGCCAGCGTTCACTCGTTCACAACCCATGATCTCTCAAGCGTTTGCATGGGTGTGCCAGATTCTCTGGGCGGAGGAAAGGGAGGTAACGGTTCCTGTGTGGACGTCAAACCAGGAGACTTCAGGATTGGCTAGTCTGGCCTGTCATTTTCTCAAAGGCAGAGAAAGACAGCCAGAACTCGGTTTTACACCGATCAACATTTCTATCCACTTGGGGACAATATTCAGGCTAGGGGAACTCATATTAATGTTGAAAAACCTCTTAAAATGAAAATTTCATGCCATGGGACCTTTAAATATGGATATTTTTCTTACACAAACGCGTCGATTCACTTCAGAAGGCCTTTATTAACACCCCAGAGCCGTGTGGAGCAGTTATTTGACGGACTGATGCACTTTTTATGGACTTCAAAAACAGAGCCATTATTACTGCAATTCTAATGCTTGAATTAGCCTGGACTTTTGTAATATAACTCAGAAGAATGACATATACACCTAGGATGACTTGAGGGTGAGTAAATCATGGGTTAATTTTCATTTTTGGGTGAACTATCCCTTTAAGTTAATATTTGTTGACTTGCCTCAATACTTTAGAGTTGTTTGTGTTCATTATACTTTGTTACTTGTTCTGAAGATAATTTGTTTTTTATTGTAATGATACTTGTTTCCTTCGTGTTATGGTTAGTTATATTTCGTATTTTGGTTTCACATGTCCTTCGTTATGTTGTGTTCCCCTTTCTGTTGCATTTAAAAAGGGGTTTGTAACATTATGTAATGTTGAAGTTTTTGTGGTTACCATTGTGCTGAAAAGTAGATACTTGAGGGTAAACACTACATTGACTCAATAAGCAATGACTGCGCTATATACACTATATTACCAAAAGTTTTGGGACGCACATGAACTGTAATGACATCCCATTCTTAATCCGTATGGTTTAAAATGGAGTCGGCCCACCCTTTGCAGCTATAACAGCTTCAGCTCTTCTGGGAAGGCTTTCTAAAAGGTTTAGGAGTGGGTTTTATGGGAATTTTTGACCATTCTTCTAGAAGCGCATTTGTGAGGTCAGGCACTGATGTTGGACGAGATGGCCTGGCTCTCAGTCTCCGCTCTAATTCATCCCAAATGTGTTCTATCAGGTTGAGCTCAGGCCAGTCAAGTTCCTCCACACCAAACTCGCTCATCTATGTCTGCAGAGTCCAGTGGCGGCGTGCTTTACCCCACTGCATCAGACACTTTGCATTGCACTTGGTGATGTAAGGCTTGGATGAGCTGCTCGGCCATGGAAACCCATTCCATGAAGTTCTACGCACTGATCTTGAGCTAATCTGAAGGCCACACGAAGTTTGAAGGTCTGGAGCTCTTGACTCTGCAGAAATTCACTGTGACCCTCAGCATGTGCTGACCCCGCTCTGTGATTTTACGTGGCTTACCAATTCATAGGTGAGTTGCTGTTGTTCCCAATTGCTTCCACTTTGTTATAACACCACTAACAGTTGACCGTGGAATATTTAGTAGTGAGGAAATTTCACAAATGGACTTATTGCATCTATCACAGTACCACGCTTGAGTTCACTGAGCTCCTGAGAGCGACCCATTCTTTCACAGATGTTTGTAGAAGCGTCTGCATGCCTAGTGCTTGATTTATACACCTGTGACCATGGAAGTGATTGAACACCAGAATTCAATGATTTGGAGGGGTGTCCCAATACATTTGGCAATATGGTGTATTACTTGTTCATTAAATATACATATATAAATAGCATGTGTTATGATAGCTGTGGATTTTAACTGAAATAGATAAGATTAGTTGGTTCCAGGGCTACAATTCAAGTAGTTGGAGTGACTTACCCCCAGTTTCACAGACGAGGCTTAAGCTAGTCCCAGACTAAAATGCATATTTGAGCTGTTTTAACTGAAAGCAACTTGCACTGACACTATCATGTTTCTGTTTGGTTTTGGTCATTCTGCCAGTGTTTGGACTTTTGATTCTCAGTTTTTATTTTGATTTGTTCCTGTGCTCCTTTGTCTGTCATATTTAGTTAATATGTCCCAGCTGTATATGATTAATTATCTCGTTTCTGTTTACTATTTAAGATGCACCCTTGCTTTCAGTCTCTGTCCGGCCTCTGTTGCATTAATGCGTGTTTCCCTGCACCTCAGCCTGTTCCTGAGCATTATTATTAAAGTTTTAGTTTGGATCTTTAATCTCAGTTTGTTCCTGAGTACACCACACTTGTATCTTAAAATATGTCATTGTTTTTGTCTCAAGATGCCCATCAGTAACGTTTTTTTTTCTAAGGCATGATTATAAAAGCAATTGAAATGTCTTTGAACTAAGAAATGTAATTGAACTAAGACCTTATCTTGGCTTAGTCTAACCCCTGTCTATGAAACCAGGCCTTAATTATTTTGAGTATTCAACTTAAAAATTTGTATTTGTATTTATGCTACAAATTAAGGTCCTCTAACTCAAAGTTGTTGTTGTTTTTTTTGCTGAGCCAACACATTTTTTATTGTAGTCTTCACTGTATAAATTAAATACACACATACCGTATACTTATTATTAAAGTTACAGAAGTTATTCAGTGTGATTTTCTCTTTATCCTTTGTTGTTTGATTGACATTAATGACAGCAGTCACTTTAAGAGCTAATGCACGGATCCAATATACTGTTACACATCCAATTCTTCCATTTACTATCACTCAAGACATAAACCGGCCTTACGTGAATATTCGGATTTTGACATATTTTTTGTGTGTATTTGACTGTTTAGCTGCCTGTCAGTGTGTGAATACTGGATAGGAGTTCTCTTTCCAGGCATATTATACTTTTAATAACTTTTAACATCCAGCACATCCCGCTCTTTATTACACATTGATCCATATTCCTTTATAATGTGTCAATAACTCCTGCCTTCTAAAACCTTCATGGATATATTGGCATAACACACTATATAACGGATATAGATATAGAAAATATACTATGGAATAGAAGGTTAAAGATTAGACAATATAGCTAATATAATCATATCACATAGTCCTAGCAAGCAGATTTGCAAAACACATTTGACTAGCTAGTTGACAAATCCAACAACCGACTGGCTAATGCTTTATTCCTTAGTACTTAATCCTGTTCTGTACACACACAGTCCAGTAATTTACAGGAGTAAAACTGCATTCTACAACCAAATTAACTCCCAAAAAATGCAGGTAGTGTAAGTTAATTAGTTTGTTCGTGAATTTACCAGCAGGGTGTACACGGCCATTACTGAACCTGTGACATTAATGCTATTGTAATGTAATGGATGCTCCATGTTGTCATCCTGTCATCCTGTCAGCAGTTTCAAATTCTGTCAATGTTCAAATTCTGTTTTTTTTTTATCAGTGTACTCTATTCCTCACTTTGCATGGTTTAACTGTTCTGAAACACTCCAATAATTTAGTGAAAGTGTTTTGCCTTTATGCATTTATATCAGTTTTCACCAGTTTACATTTCAGTTTTTTTTTTTAATAATTTGTCAGTGATGATCTCTGACATTTTTACACAGATCAGCATCTGCTAAATGAACAAATTTATATTTAAAGTACCACAATAATTGCATTATAATGTGAATTACTTATGAAGTTCATAAGCTGCTGCTGCATAATTATGTTAGCTGTGTCAAATGTTTAGATTAAAAATATGCCACGACTTACATTTGATCCCCCCATTTTCTTCTGGGTGTTGTTTCTGCCAAATCTGTAACAAAATCCAATTGAAAAAAGCATGAATGTGACTTTGAGAATCATGATATGACTATATGCAGGCACGTGCACACACAAACATCAAATTGGGCTAGAGCATCTGCCCTTTTTCTTCCTTGAGAGAAAGTGCCCTTTAAAAACAATAAATAATAATGTTCCCACAGCCCACAGCTTACCTGTCAAACCCCCCGAGTTACATTCCCAGTGAAAATGCCAGTGAGCAAATTCAATGAGTTTGCCTCCTTTTTTCTGAGAAGATCAATAATATCAGACATGCAATCAGTATATCCTCATGTTTTGCTGAGGTTAGAAAGACCCGTCCACAATTTCAGAAGTTAGTCACTATAGCCATGTTTCTCATGGCATGGTATTTTAATAATTTACAGGGGCTAGTCAGTGATTTAATTGCTGTCCGAATTCAAAATGTCTGTCAAACCAAAAGTCAAAAATACGAAGAAGGTGTACACATCCTAAAACCCAAAGGGCTCAGGTGCAGGACTAAACTAACTAAAGCAAAAAACAAATATGATGTCCACACACTGATTTAACTACTCCAATTTATTGCAACGTTTTGACCAACAGGTTTTCGTCAGGTCAAAAATGTTTGGGGAAGTGATCCATGAAGGTTGAACTCTGTGATGACTAATGTGAAAAGCGTTTGTAAGATTACTGAATTAAGCCGGGTTCCTGAATAAAGTAATCCATTGTGAACCAGGGGTTAACCCGAACGTTGAGAACCTAATTAAACAAGACCTTAAACAAGGACCTTGCTTTGTGCACTGGTGCACAGTCATGTTGGAACAGGAAGGGGCCATACCCAAACTGTTTCCACAAAGTTGGGAGCATGAAATTGTCTAAGGGGTCTAAGGAAGGAACTAAGGGGTCAAACCAACCCCTGAAAAACAACCCCACACCATAATCCCCCCTCCACCAAACTTTACACTTGGCACAATGCAGTCAGGCAAGTGCCGTTCTCCTGGCAACCGCCAAACCCAGACTCATCCATCAAATCCATCAAATCCACCATTACCAGACAGAGAAGCATGATTGGTCACTCCAGAGAACACGTCTCCACTGCTCTAGAGTCCAGTGGCGGCGTGCTTTACCCCACTGCATCCCACGCTTTGCATTGCACTTGGTGATGTAAGGCTTGGATGAGCTGCTCGGCCATGGAAACCCATTCATGAAGCTCTACACACTGATCTTGAGCTCATCTGAAGACCACACGAAGTTTGGAGGTCTGGAGCTCTTGACTCTGCAGAAAGTTGCCGACTTCTGCGCACTGTGCACATCCGCATGCGCTGACCCCGCTCTGTGATTTTACGTGGCCTACCACTTCGTAGCTGAGTTTCTGTTGTTCCCAATTGCTTCCATTTTGTTATAATAGCACTAAAAGTTGACCGTGGAATATTAAGTAGTGAGGAAATTTCATGAATGGACTTATTGTATCTATCACAGTACCACGCTTGAGTTCACTGAGCTCCTGAGAGCGACCCATTCTTTCACAGATGTTTGTAGAAGCGTCTGCATGTCTAGTGCTTGATTTATAAACCTGTGGCCATGGAAGTGATTTGAACACCTGAAATCAATATTTTGGAGGGGTGTCCCAATACTTTTGGCAATATAGGTAGGTGGGTGCCGAAATAACCACAGAGAACAGCAATCATGGGGAAGTCCCAGAGTAAAAATTATCCATCCATCCATCCATCTTCTTCCGCTTTATCCAGGGCCGGGTCGCGGGGGCAGCAGTCTAAGCAGAGATGCCCAGACTTCCCTCTCCCTAGACACTTCCTCCAGCTCTTCCGGGGGGACACCGAGGCGTTCCCAGGCCAGCCGGAAGACATAGTCCCTCCAGCGTGTCCTAGGTCTTCCCCGGGGCCTCCTCCCGGTTGGACATGCCCGAAACACCTTCCCGGGAAGGCGCTCAGGAGGCATCCGGAACAGATGCCCGAGCCACCTCAACTGACCCCTCTCGATGTGGAGGAGCAGCGGCTCTACTCCGAGTTCCTCCCGAGTGACTGAGCTCCTCACCCTATCTCTAAGGGAGCGCCCAGCCACCCTGCGGAGAAAACTCATTTCGGCCGCCTGTATCCGGGATCTTGTCCTTTCGGTCATGACCCAAAGCTCATGACCATAGGTGAGAGTAGGAAAGTAGATTGACCGGTAAATCGAGAGCTTCGCCTTACGGCTTAGCTCTTTCTTCACCACAACAGACCGGTACATCGACCGCATTACTGCAGAAGCTGCACCGATCCGTTTGTCAATCTCCCGTTCCATCCTCCCCTCACTCGTGAACAAGACCCCTAGATACTTGAACTCCTCCACTTGAGGCAGGAACTCTCCACCAACCTGAAGAGGGCAAACCACCCTTTTCCGACTGAGGACCATGGCCTCGGATTTGGAGGTGCTGATCCTCATCCCAGCCGCTTCACACTCGGCTGCAAACCGTCCCAGTGCACGCTGAAGGTCCTGGTTAGAAGGGGCCAACACGACAACGTCATCCGCAAAGTGCAGAGACGAAACCGCGTGGTCCCCAAACCTGACACCCTCCGGCCCCTGGCTGCGCCTAGAAATTCTGTCCATAAAAATTATGAACAGAACCGGCGACAAAGGGCAGCCCTGCCGGAGTCCAACATGCACCGGGAACAAGTCTGACTTACTGCCGGCAATGCGGACCAAACTCCTGCTTTGGTCGTACAGGGACCGGACAGCCCTTAGCAAAGGACCCCGGACCCCATACTCCCCGAGCACCCTCCACAGGATGCCGCGAGGGACACAGTCGAATGCCTTCTCCAAATCCACAAAACACATGTGGACTGGTTGGGCAAACTCCCATGAACCCTCCAGCACCCTGTAGAGGGTATAGAGCTGGTCCAGTGTACCACGGCCCGGACGAAAACCCGACTGTTCCTCCTGAATCCGAGGTTCTACTATCGGCCGTATTCTCCTCTCCAGTACCCTGGCATAGACTTTCCCGGGGAGGCTGAGAAGTGTGATCCCCCTGTAGTTGGAACACACCCTCCGGTCCCCCTTCTTAAAAAGAGGGACCACCACCCCGGTCTGCCATCCCAGAGGCACTGTCCCCGACCGCCACGCGATGTTGCAGAGGCGTGTCAGCCAAGACAGCCCCACAACATCCAGAGACTTGAGGTACTCAGGGCGGATCTCATCCACCCCCGGTGCCTTGCCACCGAGGAGTTTCTTGACCACCTCGGTGACTTCAGCCCGGGTGATGGACGAGTCCTCCTCTGAGCCCCCAGCCTCTGCTTCCTCAATGGAAGGAGTGATGGCGGGATTGAGGAGATCCTCAAAGTATTCCTTCCACCGTCCGACGATATCCCCAGTTGAGGTCAACAGCTGCCCATCGCCACTGTAAACAGCGTTGGTAGGGCACTGCTTCCCCCTCCTGAGGCGCCGGACGGTTTGCCAGAATCTCTTCGAGGCCAGCCGATAGTCCTTTTCCATGGCCTCACCGAACTCCTCCCAGGCCCGAGTTTTTGCCTCCACAACCACCCGGGCTGCAGTCCGCTTAGCCTGCCGGTACATGTCAGCTGCCTCAGGAGTCCCACAAGCCAACCAGGCCCGATAGGACTCCTTCTTCAGCTTGACGGCATCCCTTACTTCCGGTGTCCACCACCGAGTTCGGGGATTGCCGCCTCCACATGCACCGGAGACCTTACGGCCACAGCTCCGAGCGGCAGCTTTGACAATGGAGGTGGAGAACATGGTCCATTCGGACTCAATATCTCCAGCCTCCCTCGGGATCCGGTCGAAGTTCTGCCGGAGGTGGGAGTTGAAGATCTCTCTGACAGGGGGCTCGGCCAAACGTTCCCAGCAGACCCTTACAGTACGCTTGGGTCTACCGGGTCTGTCCAGCTTCCTCCCCCGCCATTGGATCCAACTCACCACCAGGTGGTGATCAGTTGACAGCTCCGCCCCTCTCTTCACCCGAGTGTCCAAGACATACGGCCGCAGGTCAGATGAAACGACCACAAAGTCGATCATTGACCTACGACCTAGAGTGTCCTGGTGCCATGTGCACTGATGGACACTCTTATGCCTGAACATGGTGTTCGTTATGGACAAACCGTGACTAGCAAAGAAGTCCAATAACTGAACACCACTCGGGTTCAGATCAGGGGGGCCGTTCCTCCCAATCACGCCCCTCCAGGTGTCACTGTCATTGCCCACGTGGGCGTTGAAGTCCCCCAGTAGAACGACGGAGTCCCCAGTCGGAGCACTTTCCAGCACCCCTCCCAGGGACACCAAAAAGGCCGGGTACTCTGCACTGCCGTTCGGCCCGTAGGCACAAACAACAGTGAGAGACCTATCCCTGAGCCGAAGCCGCAGGGAAACGACCCTCTCGTTCACCGGGGTAAACTCCAACACATGGCGGCAGAGCTGGGGGGCTATAAGCAAACCCACACCAGCCCGCTGCCTCTCACCATGGGCAACTCCAGAGTGGTGAAGAGTCCATCCTCTCTCGAGGAGTGTGGTTCCAGAGCCCAAGCCGTGCGTAGAGGTGATTCCGACTATCTCTAGTCGGAGCCTCTCAACCTCACGCACAATCTCAGGCTCCTTCCCCGCCAGTGAGGTGACATTCCATGTCCCAAGAGCCAGTTTCCGTGTCCAGGGATCGGGTTGTCTAGGCTCCTGCCTTCGACTGCTGCCCGATCTTCTCCGCACCGGCCCCTTACGGTCCCTCCCGTGAGTGGTGGGCCCACGGGAAGGTGTCCCCACGTCGCTCCTTCGGGCTGAGCCCGGCCGGACCCCGTGGGGGAAGGCCCGGCCACCAGGCGCTCGCATACGAGCCCCAACCCCAGGCCTGGCTCCAGGGTGGGGCCCCGGCTGCGCCATACCGGGCGACGTCACGGTCCTCGTTGTCATTGTCGTCATAAGGGGTTTTTGAACTGCTCTTAGTCTGACCCGTCCCCTAGGACCTGTTTGCCTTGGGAGACCCTACCAGGGGCATATAGCCCCGGACAACATAGCTCCTAGGTTCATTCGGGTACTCAAACCCCTCCACCACGTTAAGGTGGCAGTTCAAGGAGGAGACCACAGAGAACAGCAATCATGGGGAAGTCCCAGAGTAAAAATTATCAATATGCAAATTAAATTTGGGAGGAAGTGATCTATGATGGTTGAACTTTGTGGTGACTAGTGTGGAAAGAATTAGTCTGATTCCGGGATTAAGCCAGGTTCCTGGATAAAGTGATCCATTGTAGTGGGGAAGTGAACCCCACGGTTAACCCGAAGGTCGAGGACCATATTGAACAAGAAGTATTCCACAAGTAGTCACCTAGAATACTGTCTAACACTTGATGGCTGTTCTGTCAAGTCCTCGTCGTCAGTGAGGAACCTGGGTGTGCTCTTTGATACCAATCTTTCGTTTGAAAGCCACGTTTCTAGCATCTGTAAAACTGCATTCTACCATTTTAAAAATATATCTAAATTACAGCACATGCTATCAATGCAAAATGCTGAACAGTTAGTTCATGCGTTCATGACCTCAAGGCTAGATTATTGTAATGCTCTACTGGGTGGTTGCCCTGCTCGCTTAATAAACAAACTCCAGCTGGTCCAAAACGCAGCAGCTCGAGTTCTTACTAGAACCAGGAAGTATGACCATATTAGCCCAGTTCTGTCAACACTGCACTGGCTGCCTATTAAACATTACATACATTTTATAATAAATCTTGCTTATTACTTACAAAGCACTAAATGGTTTAGCTACCCAGTGTTTGAGCGAGCTCTTAACATATTATACTCCATCACGTCTACTGCGGTCTCAAAATTGACCAGCTGATAATACAGAGAATATCAAAATCAACTGCAGGTGGTCGATCCTTTTCCTATTTAGCACCTAAACTCTGGAACAGTCATCCTAACATTGTACAGGAAGCAGACAGTCAGTTTAAAGTCAGTTTAAATCTAGACTAAAAACACATCTCTTTACCATGGCATACACATAAAATACTTTTTTCAATTAAATGATTGTTAGGCTGCATTAACTAAGTCAGCCGGAACCGGGAACACTTCCCATAACACCTGATGTACTCGTTACATCATCAGAAGAATGGTATCTACGCTAATGATAGTCTCTCTGTTTTATCCCAAGGTTTACTGCAGTCAGCCGGATAATTGTTTAATAATTGTTTAATCGATATGTCATCCTCAATAAACCCGTCTCCAGCGTGTTGCCTCCAATCTTTTGAATATTCCGATCTAATATGAATCGATCAATCGATCATCCGATCTAATATGACCCCTGACCTGCAAAGTTGCCAGAATAATAATCAAACACTGTTTGTTAATTGGCCAGAGGAGAACTGGCACTGGTTGGGTTGGGGACACTCAATTTTCAACTAAATATCCAAATAAATCTAATTAAGTAGACTAAATTAACCATATAAACTAAATGACTGATCTGCCCACATTGTCACTGTATGATAGTGCTAATTTGCATACATTTCACAAGGCACCGAACGTGAATAGGACCAACAAAATAACTAAAGCATATCACAACAATTTCACCAGTTAATAACTTACATCAAGTAAGTCATTAACTGGGGAAGTTTTGTGGTGATATGCTTTAGTTATTTTGTTCATGAATGTTTTCATTTTCATTAGAGGACATCGAAGACATGGAAGCGAAATAGACCAAAATCTCAAAATTGACCACTACATGAAAAAGTGTCCTGCCTTAAACAGTAACTTCATAATTTTGATTGTAGGCTCCTCATCTAATAACTATCCATTTTATTAGTTTGTTGTATGTTGATAGATCTTTACATGATACAGACAGCCCTCCCTCAAATGTGAAACAAAGTCCTTGTCACCATCAGTTATAGTTATGGATTCCAATAACACCAAAATAATTCAAACAATTTATTGCCTTGTGCAAAATAAACAAATTATTAGTGAAACTATGTCCCTCTCTTTAGTGCAGTCATTTATTTTTAAATAATTTATTTTTATAACTTGAATAATGAAAATTTCCTTTGCTGTTGCCTGCTCTAGTGAATACTAAAGAACACCATGGTCTCTGTGTGAACTGATATTTTGTATAAATCTGTTGAGCATGAAACACTTGCATGAGTATGAGGGAATTAAGAGTTGTGTTAATATATTTCACTTTTTTCCCACTTGAGCCCTAGCCCCCCAAAATGACTACATGCAACAACAAAAGACACTTGGGTATTTGGAGATTTTCTATTCTGTAAAATATAAGCATAACTATTTACAGACAAAAACAACAAGCACAAGACATTCACCTTCACAAGGAAACTAATTCCGCTTACCTGCTTAACTGTGCTGTGAACAAAACCTGGACAAGAACAACAAAATGGTTATTTAGATCAATTGTCCATTAATCCGCTTTAATCAGCTTTCATCTTCTGAAATTAAAATTAGTAATGCTGTTTCTGACTCACCAGGATTGCGAAACGTTGCGTGGATCTATGTAACTTTATGCTAAGTTATTTGTGTGTGTTCATTCAATGCAAATTCTCTTGTTGCAGTCACTCGGTTGCTCTGCTGAAGCAGATGCACGAAGTACTGGCGTTTACTGTTCTTAGCGCTGGTTGAGATGGTCCAATCACAGATTGTCTGTGATGATCAGGGATGGAGGGGTCATCAGGTGCACCGGTGGGGCGGGGCAGATGGTGGCACCTGGAAAGTCCCCCTGTTCCCGATTGCCAGCCCTTCCCTGAATTCGACACAAAATTATCTGTTATGCACTCATGCTGACATAGCTAAAAGTGAGACTATGTGTATCGTAATGCTGTATTACTCTACTTGTTAAAGATGTATTAGCCTATTCCTTACGAAAAATAAGTTTATTCAAGTGTGCTATTAGTATACTTCTTTTAAACAAATCAAAAAAGTCTACTTTGTATGTACTTCTCAGAAATAAACTTAAAATTACACAAGGCACAATCTGTAAGTTTTTTGCTGCCAGAGGGCACATTTCAAAACAATAACTGCTCGTCATACTCTTGTTTGTCCCAAAGCTGAATAATCGTGATCCATGATGACTGAATGACACAACAGCGGTGCGCAGATGCCACCCTATTTTTATTGTAGCCTATGGAGTTCCCTGATGTGAGCCGGTAGCTCCGCTAGAAGTTGAAGCGGTTAGTCAGGCCTCCACAGACAGCGTGCGTTCTGAGATATAAATCCACATGAATGGGCCGTTCAGAGCATATAACAAGAAAAACTCACTGTTACTGCTACTGAACATTGAACGGCGGGCCATTCATGTGGATTTGGATTAAAAAGTTACTAGCTTTGATGTCGTGCCTGTGGGACACCGTTTAACCCTTCACAGTGGTGTAGTGGATGGGCATGTGTAAACTTCCATCCGTTAGCCCAAAAAACGTATTCTAACGGCTTGGTCAAAAGGAATTCTGCGTGTAAGCCTTTTCAGCATTTCAGTGAAGTTCTCTTAATTTATTGATATCTCATTTCAAATCTGACTCCATAAATAATTTTATCTGACTCCAATTCTATGTGAAGTAATATGAAAATAATTTCAAAGAGTCATCATGTCTGGCACAATACATGCAGTGTGTGTGAGTGTCTCAAAGACTGCATGGGGGTTCTGGCTACAGAATGTTTCCCCCCTGGCAGCTCTGTTATCCCTCCTTATATACTCCAACTAGAACAAAAGGGTTGTAACACAAACACCTGGTTTTGAGGGAGTGGATCAGATATCTTTGAAGAGACGACTCAAAAAGGAGAACAGAATTCTCATTAGTTTTCAATCTTTCTAATACTACTAGTGACTGCAGTGAAACTGAGACCATTTTACCATTCACACCGAGACCTTTAAAAAGACACCAAACATGAAAGGGATAAAACAAGTTACATCGTCATTGGTATATGTGCATTTGGTGACTTGAACCAGGGAGGGGGGGAAAGGTTTGATTAGGGTAGTGTCCCACAGTTTCTGTGAGATCTTCTCTCAAGATTAGTGACTTTTATTGTTCTATTGCTGGGGTTTGGATCTCAGCTTTTGTCTTAGCAGCAAAAACCGATCCTTACACATGCAAGGCATATTAAAATTATTATTATGATTAGGCTACTTTTATTATTAAATTAAAGGTGGGGTAAGTTATATTTGAAAAATGCTTTAGAAAAGTGTCTTGGGCAGAGTACCAAAACAAACTTGTAATCATCTACTAATGATGGGGAGAAGAGAGCACTCAGTGCACGTCATTATTCAAAAGACACGACACAGGACGGACATTAGCTGAGCGACAACAGAAAGAGAGAGATGGCAGATAAAGAAACTAAAGTGGAAGATAAGAAGGCAAGAAGACCCTTGTAAATATCGGATCACTCAAGGAGCAGGAAGGCCTGCAATCGGACGATAAGGTTGCTTTGTTTCTTCTCGATAGGTGAGTAAAAGTGGTTTTGTTTTGTTTCACAGAACTAGTATATATGCTGGCTTTTGCTTGAATATGCTCGTGTGTCATGTTCGCTTGTTTGTCCATTTGCAATCGTATCGTCATTCACTTCAGCGATGATAAAGACCCATTCTATATAAACCACTGTTATAAACCTATAAACCACTGTTTGTTTCAAGCGTCAGCTCGCAGTGTATCCGAACAGTAAGATAATAAACTCCTATTATATGTTTGTTTCCTTTGGTTCCTCTTTAAGTGATAGATATAACCCTCTAATCTGGTCATAATTGTAATATGTTCATTAGTTGGACTTATAACAACTTCAACTCTACAAGAAGGGTTGAATCATTATTACAAGGGGAGTTCGACTATTGTTTTCTTTTAATAATATGCAAAGTATGTAATACACAAAAAAGATTCCAACCACATCAATGACCCCCAAAATACTAGATTGAAAATATAAATCAGGTTAGACACTTGCCAAGATAATATCTGTGGACTCTCTTTTCATACGTAAAAAAATTTGTCCACATAGGAAAAGTTCATGAGTAGGCTGGTTGCTCACAACACAAGAGCTCTAAGTCCAGGTAAACAAAAAGTAAAAAGATGATGCTCAACAGTCCTTTTCTTGCTTGGTGGTAGATAGGAAGATTAAAGTCGTGATGAAAAAACAATGTCCACTGAATGAAAAAGAATAAATCCACTAGATCAGAGCCTCACAAAAAATAGGGTATCCTTCAGCGGTAAAAGGTCTCCCAAATATACTCCAAAATGTATATCCTAGTCCAGAGCGGGCACACATGAAACAGTTCCAATGTCAATTATCCAAAATCTCTTTTTACCCAGAGTTAAGTCTCATTTACCTTTACTCTGACCATTACTCTGAGCTGTTAGCCAAAAAAAACCATGCCAACTCACCAAACACCCTATATTTTAAAATGGACGCCATAGACCTTTCTCACAACTTCCGTATTTGCGACCGGAAATACGCGATCATCGTGATAATCTTCTTCCTCCCCGGGCAGGGCTACATGTAAACAAATGGCGCAAGCAACGAGCAAGTGTGATTGTGGCTTACCGGGCTGTTCTTGTTATTCCTAAAAGCAGCAATATCTGTTGTTTCATTCCTTCCCTGTTGATGGTGGAGTTTGACGGAAATGGATTAAGGCTATCCGGCAGGATGAAGGACCAAACTTCCCTGCTCGTGTCCTACAAGCCTTTCAACGCAAAGCGGCTTATGACACACCTCTGTGGGGAAATATAAAACGAATATTTTTTTTAACTAATATTTAACTTCTATATATTACCATTATTAACTGAAATCTATTAAAATTTTTCTCAGGCTGTAGTATTGTTTCACTGACGGAACTACGAAAATAAACACGAATGCTTAAATGGATGTTGCCTCGTGAGTCGTGTATATATATTTTTTATTTTCAAAATGTATGATATTTGATTTAATATATATAAAATTCACTTTTGCAAAATGCCTCCATACATATTGTCAATTTATTTTGTAATTTTTTATTATATTTTAAACATATAATATTATAGATTGTCTTTTAAAATGAAAACATATCTATAATTTTATTAAAAGTATTATGTTGTATGTTAAAAAATAGAATTGTGCACACTGCGTGATGTTTAAACTATTTTGAACTGTAGCCAAAGTCCGGACAAACAAGATATCATCTTGGTCAAGGAAGACGTGTCATGTAACGCTGGTTCTTTATAGCTACGTAATATGAGACTTATGTAAATATGTCTAATTGATCATTTCCATCAAATGTAATTATTTGGCAAATCCATTAGCGAAGTTGTGTAGACTTGCTGATCCATTTTCTCTTGGTCGGGTATGCTTTTCTGATGTGTTGACGCTTGACAGGAACTCCTGTTCCGCAACGATTACGTATTTCCGGTCTATTTCCCTTTAAAGGTCAGCCCATCACAATAAGAGTCCTTAGAGGCCAACAAAAGTCTCCCTAATTCTCCCTCAGACAAAAAAACACATGTAAACGCTCCAAATTAACATACATGCAAAAAAAAACAACATTGATCATTTAGGTATGCCACCTGTACATATACCAGGACTTTTTCCCACATATAATGAACATAGTGCAGGGCTTTACTGTAAGAGTGTTACAGACTGTCGTGCTCATGCTATCGGGTTGTTCATGAGAACTGTGTTTGTGTTTTTGGGATGGAAAGGGATGATTTTTTCATCGAACATTCAAACTGGATTACCATAGTAACACACATTGCTTTCACTTATTGATGACTTGATTGACATACCCTTGGCCGGCTGGCACAGCAGATTCCATAGTCGTTAGGTGTGTTGGACATCGGCTGCGGCTGGATGTAACCGATCGGCGAGAGTAGCCGCGTGCAAATGGAGACGTGAAGTCAGACACTTTTTGCTTCCCGTAGTGATGGTCGCGTTGTGTTTGCATCAGGGCTCTGAACCGGTTCAAGGAACGAAAACGAAAACCGGAAACTAACGAAATTTTAAAGGGGCTATATGCGTTTTTCTGAAATTTAAACTCGCGACTGACACCTGTGGCCAAAAAACAGAACTGCTCTCATTTTCTGCTCGCTCTCGCAGCGGTGGTGACGTCACATCCGCAGACAGCGCGGGAAAAGACGACCCGCCAGAAAATAGGAAAAATAGGATACAGGCTTATAGGTGCACCCACTGTGAGCGGACAAGGTGTCAGTATGCTCATCAGGAGATGTTTGAGTCATAAATGGTAAAATAAAAAGGCTATTGTTACGTTTATTTTGGGGAAAAAGTTGCATATAGCCCCTTTAAGAGGAACGAAAACGAAATCAAAATCAATTTGAATCGTTCTGAACAGAAACGTTAATTTGAAATGACCATTAACTGGTTAATAATGTTATTTATCGTTCTCTTTAATATTTTAATTTGGCAGTGACCAATAATGAATAGAGTAATACAGCATGTGACATTGATGGATCAGTGAAATGCCCGCGCACCAGTCATCTATGAATCTACCGGTAACGCAAGTCAGTGTAGAGCACGCATTTACATGCCTCAAGTACATTTCTTTCCATCTTTCCCCACTGAGGTCTACAATGAATGCGCAGGTATTGGAGGACATTCTTTTCGTACGTTTAAATAAGTAGTACGGACTTTAAGCTCAAATAGTCTGATTTAGGCTAGTTTGTGGATTTCGTTTAAGCCTATCCAAGTAGGTTACTAGCATCTATCAAACATTTTTCCTATAGTCTTTCAGATTGCCAATACAGGACAGGTCAATGTTTTCTATATAGACGGTTGATGCTTCGTATTAAATGGTATGTTATATTGCATTAAATGATCAAGCTTTATTAGCTGACTGAATTTGATTATGTGATGCAAGGACGTGTTGCGCAGTGTTTGCTTTGAAATTAGCAGTTGACGGTGCATTAAAAGAGCAATGGTTATCCAGTTTATTTATTCTTTATTCATGCAATTTTTAAAACAAGTCGTGTTGAAAAAAAAGTTATGTACAAAGAATGGTATCACTCTTCTGAAAAGAATAGGCATATAGAGGGCCACTTTCCGCTCCATTAAAACAGGTCAATATTTGTCCCGCTGTTTATGCTTTGTAATTAATGCATGTATTTCTGTTGTGGTTTTAAAAATGTTATGAAATAAATATTCAAGTTTAATTATCATGTGTTATATTATTATTGAGTGAAAATAAGTCTTTATTTATACATATTTGTTTAAAGTATAGGCTAAATTAAAATAACGTTATTAACCGTTATTTTTTCAAATCAAACCGTTTTCAGAACAGTAATGTTTAATGAGGAACGCAAAAACGGAAACGCTAACATATAGATTCTGCTCGGAGTGAGCCGATTGATATTTTTTTCCGTTTTTAAGCCCTGGTTTGCATACTTTATCACAGCTGGAGTAAAATAAATGCAATATTTGTCAAATACAGATGTTTCAGAGACATTTTCATGTAGTCCAATACTTAATGTACTGTTTAATACATAATACATGTTTGTTTGTACAAGAATAAAGTTCAACATAAGTGAACTATCAATGAAGTGGGGTCAATGTTTTTTTTATCAGTATTATTTTGATAAACATAACACAATATAACATCGCAACTACATGAAAGAGGTTTTACTGTTATAAAATACAGATTTGAGCATTAGCAGAACTGAAGGTGTGAGAATAAACACGAAACGCACGTGATTGTTGTCATGCGGTGAATCCGGCCAATCGTGGAACAGCTGTGTCGTCATCAGAGCTCTTGCAGCCGCTCTGGAGAAGCTGCGCAAAATGCACTAGCCGAGCGCTCTCGCTGTACTTTGATGGCATACATCACTGTCACGTGCCGTCGGCGCTGCCTCAAGTCAGATAAAAATTCTAACAAGCATGCACTGCTTCTAATCGGCCGCCGATCGGTCTGCATGAAGTCGAACACTCCTATTGCCTGGGTTGCGTACGTATGTGTCCGGGACAGGCGTGGATTAAAGGGGACATATGCAAAATTCACTTTTATAAGGTGTTTGAACACAGATGTGTGTAAACCACCTGCATATAAAGGTAAAAATCCACCCAATACTTTTTTTATAATTTCCATCAATCATTATCAAGCTCTCATAACGCGCTGTTTCACATTTCCCCCTACTCCTATGTAAGAGTAGGGAAGCTCCGCCCATGACTGTTGATGATCTGCCCTTTTAGCATAGACACACCCCTGAGTGAGAAGCACAGAGACACCCTTTCTGTTCACTCGCTGTATCAGCACTAGAGTATTACAATATCTGCGGCAAAAACATAACAAATGTTCTGTTGTTGGATGTACCAACAAACATACGCAGTGGCGGTTCTACATTGAATTACACCCTGGGCGAGACCCCCTTCGAGCGAGACAATGCAGACAAGAGTTCATAGAGGTTTGCACTTTGCAGTCTGTGATTGAGGTGTAGGTAATGACGTAGATTTTTGGCTGTTGTCCAGTTGAGTGCAAGGTTATTATAATTTTGCATTTTTAAATTAGTTTTTATTTTATTATTGTTTTCCATTTTGCTACAAATTTTGGTTTAGTTTTAGTTCGTTTTATAAATTGTTTTGCTAGTGTAGTAGTAGGGGATTTTATTTCCTTTTTTTTTCGTTCACAATCCTTATATGGGAATGGGTGGATGAGGTAATTAGGAGGAGTATTTAAGTGTTTAGGCAGGAAGCCCTCGGACGTAGACTTTGTCATACCCGCCCCCTTCCGGTTACCGGTGTCACTCTAGCAGAGTGTTTGCTGTAGTCGTCGTGACGTGTCCTGGGAGTTGCGTCAAGCGCTCATTGAAAGTTTTACGGTATGTCGGCTATCATGTGTGGTGTTGTGCTTTCTATGGTTAGTTGAGTTTAATGGGGGTTATTGTGTGTTTTAGCCATAGACTGTAAAAAAATATGGACGTAGTGTCCGTGACGTCACCCATAGGATTCTGATGAGCCGTTCTGAAGCGCAATGGTGGCCGTTGCCATCTTGGCAGCGCGTCATCGCGCGTCACTCCCGGATAACAGAAAATGGGCAAAAAGGCGGGACGTGGGCGGAGCTTAAGTGACGCAATGACTAACAGACAGCAGATAAATGGCTATCCACCAGTCACTCGAAGTGGCCACGCCCTTAATTATGCAGAACTTTAAGGCTTTATATAATGTAAACGAATGAGCTATAAAAAAATTCACCCCCCTCACAGTTGTCATGAAGGGCAAAATGAGCCGTATAGACCAAAAGCACAATTTGTACCAGGCTGTAAACATGTTTTATTCTGCTCTAAAGTTGACCATTTTAACATGGGGCTCAATGAGATTCTGCTCCCTTCTGGATCCTGTCCCTAGCGGCCAGTCGATGAATTGCAGTTTGAGGCACTTCCGTATTGGCTTCAAGAGAAACTGCGGGAGGTTGCCGCTTGGTTTTAGCGGAACATTCGCGAGTGCATCTTGACGCCGTGGTATGTATGATTCAGTGAATGATTGTATTACTTGATCAGAGCAAATCCTTGTCTGATTGTTGTTTTGCTTTGCAGTTTCTCGTGTACCACGTGATTTAATTCAGGTCGTGCTGCTGTTTTTCGTGATTAGTTTATTGTTTGGTTTCGTGAACTAATGTTTTCTTTCTGTCCTTCATTTTCTATCTTTTGGGTTATGTTATTTATGTATTGAAGTTGGGTTGACCAGTGTGATTTCGCTGTGTAACTATCCAGTAGGTGACCATTTCACCGTCACTCTTTGAGTATTCTGGGCTCGTTTATGCCGACGAGGTAGGACGGGTTATCCATGTACAAGCTGATCTGGTCACCCATCATATTGTGTCTGTGGTGATTTTTGTATCTGTACCATACCCACTAATTTCTCTTGTTCCCTTTGTTTTTCCTTTTTTGGTTCGAGTCAAGGCTAAGTGCGCCGAGGGGGAGGCTAGTCACCTGGGTGAAACACCTTTTTTGCTGTGAGTTTGGAGCACCAGGGTTGGAGCACCTCTTCCTATTTTGTTTGCTGTGCACACATAAGGGGTTGAGATTAGAACACTATTTCTTACAGCTAGTTTGCCACCCCTGAGGTAAGCTTTAGGCTTATAGTTTGTTTTATTCTTTTGTTTAGTAATTGTTTTTGTTTGTTTATTTTGTGGGAACAGTACAGTATTTGTGATGTCTGTGTGATTTGATCCAGTATTCGAATCAGTCATGTTTAGTGGGATGTTCTTTTAATATTGTGCTATTTTAAGTACTGTTACAATAAACTTGCCAGTGATTTATACCTTGATTACATGATGCCAGTGGAATATCTTTTTCCTGTCCAATAAAATTATTAATTTGTTTATTGGATGACGCGACTCTGTCTTTTCACTGCACCACCGAACCTGTGTTCCTTCTATATTTCCTTGTGCGCAATTCCCAAGGTGGCGTAGTCAGTGCAATTTCGATTGGGTGATATTAAACATCACTGTTGGCCCGTTACAAACTGGCGCAGTCGGCAGGGTGGTTGCATTGTAAAAGCAGAGACGGGATTCTGAAATTTCTTTTTTTGTCCAATATTTTGTTTGAAGTTATTTTTTTGTGTGTTATTTATTTATTTTTTTTGAAAAACAGCAGCCGACTCTGATTCTGAGGTGATACTCAAGCCCTGGACTAATTGAGGTCCCATCTGAACGAACGACTCCCCAGGGTTTTTCTGACGTTTTTGGTGTTTGTTTTTTTGTTGTCTCTTCCTCTTTTCCTTTCTGCAGTCATGGAGGATGAGTTGACACAACTTAGAGACATGGTGCTACAACTGAGAGCCGAAAACGAACGTCTGCGCCAGGAACCAGCAGCAACAGGATCCACCGGTTCTGTCCCGGCCCTCTGTGACAACACTGCAGCCAGGCCATCTACAAGTATGGATGCAGGAGGTATTACAACTGCTACGGAGAGACTTGTTCTTATCCCACGGGATAGGAAGTGTCCTATGTTCCGAGGTAACTCTGGTATGAACATTGACGAGTGGGTCGAGGAGGCACGCGCCTGTATGCGAGCCCGTCATTTGGCTCCTGTTGACCAGGCCTTCTTTTTGGTTGATCATTTAGAAGGTGAAGCCAGGGATGAAATTAAATATCGTTCAGATGCAGAACGGGGAGACCCAGAAATTGTTATTAAAATTTTGCAAGAATTATATGGCTGTTGTCAATCATATGTTACCTTGCAGGAGGCTTTCTTTTCCAGGAAACAGCAAGAGGGGGAGAGTCTTCAAGAGTTTTCTTTGGCTCTGATGCGTCTTCTGGACCTGGTGAAACGTGTTGCACCAGCGGGCATGTTAAACTTTGAGGTGCTGTTACGTGACCAATTTATTGAGCATGTTGCTGATTGTTCCCTCCGCCGCATGCTAAAGCAAATGGTGCGTAGTCAACCCACAGCTACTCTGTTGGATGCCAGAGGGGAGGCCATTAGGTGGGAACGGGAGGGCATGGCCGGGGGTGCTCGAGGTCGTAGTCACTCTGTTCCATCGGCCTATGGCCTTCAGCATGGGGTTCAAGGGGGTTCCTCTATTATATTAGGCAATGGTTCTTTGGGTACAGAACTGGGGGATCTTAAAGCTATTTTGAAACAACAACAAGATCAGCTTAACCAGTTGACCCAAAGTATCGCTCTACTTCAGAACAATCAAAGGCATGCTAGACCGCCCCGTGATGGCCCTGTAATTTGTAGGAGATGTCAGCGTCCTGGGCACTTTGCAAGGGAGTGTGATGGTGCAAGGGCTCCTTTCCGCTCTCGGTCTAACTCTGTAGCTTTACCTTCCCCATCTAGCACTGGACCATTAGCCTTCCAACAGGGGTCGGAAAACTAATGCCCACCGAACCGTTGAGCCACAGTTCGGGTGGGGCCCTTACAGGCTCTTGTGTTGTAAATAGTGTGAACACCGCTGCAAAATTAATGTCCTCCTGCTCCCATATAGACATTCTTATGGGTGGAATTAAGGTATCCTGTTTACTGGACACCGGCTCTATGGTATCCACCGTTACTGAGAGTTTCTTTTTGCAACACTTTAAGACAGGGAGTTTACAGGCTTGCCGTTGGCTTCAGCTTAAGGCTGCTAATGGGTTGGCCATCCCGTATTTGGGCTATTTAGAATTGGATGTTTTCTTGTGTGGGAGGGTCATACCAGGCTGTGGCATACTCGTAGTAAAAGACCTTCCTAGTGGTGCCAATGTCCCGGGAGTCCTTGGGATGAATGTAATTTGCAAATGCTATGAACTTTTGTTTTTTCAGCATGGGCCGGCGTTATTTGAGTTACCAACCGTGTCTCAAGCACCTGGTCAGGTGTTTCAAGCCTTGCAACAATGTCATCAGGCAGGTGATGAAACCCCCCCTGATGTGAAGAGTGTAGTCAAATTAAGTCAGGGGAGGGTTCAGCGTATTCCAGGTGGTGTGACTAAGTTTGTCAGGGCGACCTGTTCAGATCATTTGTCTGGTAGTACCGCCTTATTTGAGCCTCTGGACTCAGGCTTACCTGGTGGATTGTTACCCTCTCCTTCGTTAGTTCAGGTGTTCAGGGGTACAATTTACGTTCCTGTTGTAAATGTGGGCACTACTGACGTTTTGCTTTACTCTCGCACCCAGCTAGGTTATTTGAGTGGGGTGGATGTGGTCAGTTTGCCTAAGGGCGTAGCTGAGTTGAGGGCCATTGAAGTCACTGGTTTATCTCCCAGTTCAATCAGGAGCCAAATAGATGCCCTTGATTTATCCAATCTTAGTAGGGAAGAGGCCCAACGGGTTAGGACATTGCTGGTTGAGTACCAGGCAGTGTTTTCAGCTCATGAGGGGGATTTGGGCTGTACCAGCCTTATATCCCATGAAATCCCCTTGTTAGACGACGTTCCAGTTCGACAACGCTATAGGCGTTTGCCACCATCGGAATATGAGGTTGTTAAGGCCCATATTAATCAACTGCTTGAGGCGCAGGTCATTAGGGAAAGCTGCAGTCCCTATGCATCCCCCATTGTCTTGGTGCGGAAGAAAGATGGTAGCCTTCGCCTTTGCGTGGACTACCGGCAATTAAACCAAAAGACTCGTAAAGACGCTTTTCCGTTACCACGTATTGAGGAATCGTTGGATGCTCTTTCCAGGGCCCATTGGTTTTCAACTCTCGACTTAGTTAGCGGTTACAATCAAGTCCCTGTTGCCGAGAAGGATAAAGCAAAGACAGCCTTTTGTACCCCTTTTGGATTATTTGAGTTCAACCGTATGCCTTTCGGCCTCTGCAATGCCCCAAGTACTTTCCAGCGCCTCATGCAACGGTTGTTTGGGGATCAGCACTGTCAATCTCTGTTACTTTACCTGGATGATGTGGTGGTTTTTTCTTCTTCCATTTCACAGCATCTGGAACGATTAGAGGGAGTGTCAAGCCGACTGGGACAGGAAGGACTCAAAGCCAAGCTGGAGAAATGTACCTTCTTTAAGCAGGAGGTTGGCTATTTGGGACACGTGATCTCCAGCGCTGGCGTCTCCACGGATCCGGGAAAAATCGAGGCGGTGGCCCAGTGGCGACGTCCAAGTCAGGTGGCGGAACTGCGTTCATTCCTTGGCTTCACCAGCTATTACCGTCGTTTCGTGGAGGGCTTTGCAAAGATGGCTGCACCCCTACATAAGTTGGTAGCGGAGTTGGCTGTTACTAAGGCTCAGAAAAAGACTGGGCAGGACTTCGCTGCGGCCTGGACAGAGGCCTGTGAGCAGAGCTTTGAAGGACTGAAGGCTAAACTCACCTCCACTCCAGTATTGGCTTATGCCAATTTCGCATTACCTTTCATCCTGGAAGTGGACACTAGCCATAGTGGCTTGGGAGCCGTGCTGTCCCAAGAACAGGACGGTAAAGTCCGGCCGATAGCCTACGCAAGTCGTGGTCTCCGGCCCCCTGAACGCAATATGCTTAATTATAGTTCAATGAAATTAGAGTTTTGGCCTTGAAATGGGCGGTTACTGAAAAGTTCTGCGAGTATCTCTTGGGACAAAAGTGCACAATCTACACGGACAACAATCCTTTGAGTCATCTTGCCTCTGCTAAGTTGGGGGCGACTGAGCAGCGATGGGTGGCCCAATTGTCATGTTTTGATTACGAAATTCGATACCGGTCTGGCAGAGTAACTCGGAACGCTGACGCTTTATCTCGACAGTACCTACCAGAGAATACCACCACCCCTGTTCCAGAATTCCTGCATCAGGCCGAAGTTGCATTACCACCTCAGGTAACCCAAACGGCCATCTTTGCTTTACCCCATCATTCTGCCTCTGATATATGTTCTCTGCAGTGGTCAGACCCGGATATCCAAGCTATTTGGACTTTTCGGAAGCAGAAGATGTACCCTAGTCTGGTAATGCGTCAAGCACTATCCACCCAGGCATTGGCGTTGCTGCGACACTGGGATCGTCTGGTGGAGATGGATGGGGTATTACACCGTCGCACTTTTCGACCGAATGGGGGTGAGGAGGTGTTTCAAGTGGTTCTACCAGCAGTGTTGAAGCAAGACGTACTTACCCAGTTACACCATGACCATGGGCATCAGGGGGTAGAACGGACTATGGATTTGGTCCGTCAACGCTGCTTTTGGCCAGGAATGGCTGCGGAAGTGAAGCGCTGGTGTCAAGAGTGCGAGAGGTGTCAAGTGGCGAAGCATACGAATCCTGCTACCCCTAGTTACATGGGACATCTTTTGGCTGCACGGCCTAACGAGATTTTGGCTATGGACTTTACCGTCTTGGAGCCTTCACACAATGGCCTGGAGAATGTGCTTGTTGTGACGGATATTTTTAGTAAATTTACCGTGGCTATACCTACCCGGGACCAGAGGGCCTCTACTGTGGCCCAGGTTCTAGTGACGGAGTGGTTCTGTAAGTTTGGGGTGCCTTGTCGTCTTCACTCCGATCAGGGTCGTAGTTTCGAGGGCAACCTGATTCAACAGCTTTGCTGCCTGTATGGAATTACACGATCACGTACTACACCTTACCATCCTGCTGGCAACGGGCAATGTGAGCGTTTTAATAGGACCATGCATAATTTGCTGCGCACCCTACCTGCCTCAAGGAAGAGAGACTGGGCCTCCTGCCTTCCGCAGTTAGTCTTCTGTTACAACACTACCCCACATCAGTCGACTGGGGAGTCTCCACACTTCCTGATGTTCGGTCAAGATCCCCAGCTGCCGGTAGACTTTTTGTTGGGTAGAGTGCGGGAGTCAGAGGCTGGTACGGTGCATGACTGGGTTCGAGAACATGAGGCCCGACTGCAGGTCGCATTCGAGGGGGCCAGAGAAAGACTAGCAAGCGCTGCCGCACGTCGCAAGGATCATCACGATAAGAGGGTGAAGGAAATGCCACTGTCTGAGGGTCAGCGAGTTTACCTGCGCAACGTTGGTGTAAGGGGCCGTAACAAAATTCAAGACCTCTGGAGCTCTGTTGTTTATCAGGTATTAAAAGCGCCCAAAGAGAAGGGGGTGGTGTATTCTATTGCACCGGTGAACAATCTTGGGAATGTGCGACATCGGACATCGGACAATGCTGACAGCCCAAGTGCAGTCAGAGCCCCAAGATATCCCTCAGGAGCGACCATCAGTGTCAGTGGTGCCACCCCAGGAAGATGCTAATGATGATTTGTGGCTGTTAGTACCTACAAGTGTGGATGGTCCCAGTACAAGTGCTGGCCCTACGAGACGCCCCTGTAATCTTTTCCCAGTACCAGAGGCTGCAAGGGTTCCTCTGGTTATTCCAGATACCCAGGGGGCAAGGCCGTTGACCCCTCCTACTGCCCTGATTGACTGTCTAGGTCCAACCTTGCCTCAGGAGACTCGACCATCGTTACGACGGACGGCTCGCTCGACTGCCGGGCAACATTCTAATTTGTACCATCTTCCGCAGACAACACAAGGGGTCACTGGTGGGACTGTGTGCTCTTCCAGGGTTGCGTCTCAGGCCGTTCCGGCTTTGTTTAGGCCCTGGTAATAGTCGGGTGGCATTAATGGAGCGTTAATTCTGCCTTTAATGTTCACATTTGAGTTTACTTATCGTCAGGGCGCCAATAAAAGAAGGGGGGGGGGGGGTGGAATGTAGTAGTAGGGGATTTTATTCCCTTTTTTTTTCGTTCACAATCCTTATATGGGAATGGGTGGATGAGGTAATTAGGAGGAGTATTTAAGTGTTTAGGCAGGAAGCCCTCGGACGTAGACTTTGTCATACCCGCCCCCTTCCGGTTACCGGTGTCACTCTAGCAGAGTGTTTGCTGTAGTCGTCGTGACGTGTCCTGGGAGTTGCGTCAAGCGCTCATTGAAAGTTTTACGGTATGTCGGCTATCATGTGTGGTGTTGTGCGTTCTATGGTTAGTTGAGTTTAATGGGGGTTATTGTGTGTTTTAGCGGAACATTCGCGAGTGCATCTTGACGCCGTGGTATGTATGATTCAGTGAATGATTGTATTACTTGATCAGAGCAAATCCTTGTCTGATTGTTGTTTTGCTTTGCAGTTTCTCGTGTACCACATGATTTAATTCAGGTCGTGCTGCTGTTTTTCGTGATTAGGTTATTGTTTGGTTTCGTGAACTAATGTTTTCTTTCTGTCCTTCATTTTCTATCTTTTGGGTTATGTTATTTATGTATTGAAGTTGGGTTGACCAGTGTGATTTCGCTGTGTAACTATCCAGTAGGTGACCATTTCACCGTCACTCTTTGAGTATTCTGGGCTCGTTTATGCCGACGAGGTAGGACGGGTTATCCGTGTACAAGCTGATCTGGTCACCCATCATATTGTGTCTGTGGTGATTTTTGTATCTGTACCATACCCACTAATTTCTCTTGTTCCCTTTGTTTTTCCTTTTTTGGTTCGAGTCAAGGCTAAGTGCGCCGAGGGGGAGGCTAGTCACCTGGGTGAAACACCTTTTTTGCTGTGAGTTTGGAGCACCAGGGTTGGAGCACCTCTTCCTATTTTGTTTGCTGTGCACACATAAGGGGTTGAGATTAGAACACTATTTCTTACAGCTAGTTTGCCACCCCTGAGGTAAGCTTTAGGCTTATAGTTTGTTTTATTCTTTTGTTTAGTAATTGTTTTTGTTTGTTTATTTTGTGGGAACAGTACAGTATTTGTGATGTCTGTGTGATTTGATCCAGTATTCGAATCAGTCATGTTTAGAGGGATGTTCTTTTAATATTGTGCTATTTTAAGTACTGTTACAATAAACTTGCCAGTGATTTATACCTTGATTACATGATGCCAGTGGAATATCTTTTTCCTGTCCAATAAAATTATTAATTTGTTTATTGGATGACGCGACTCTGTCTTTTCACTGCACCACCGAACCTGTGTTCCTTCTATATTTCCTTGGGCGCAATTCCCAAGGTGGCGTAGTCAGTGCTATTTCGATTGGGTGATATTAAACATCACTGTTGGCCCGTTACACTAGTTTTAGTTTAGTCTATTTAGTTTTTATATATTTCGTTTCAGTAGTAATTCAAGTTTAGCAGAGTTACCAGAACAAAGTGTAGAGACCTAATTCTGTGCTCCACGTTGATCATTCTAGAATACTTTATTCAGTCCCCTTAGATCTAAACATAACTTAAACATGACTTAACTTCCTCTAATAGTAGCCTAACTTTACATTATCATGCCGTGGTTTCCCATCTACACTTAATTAGAATAACATTACCATAATCAGGAGTTGAGGTCTAACAACTTTTTGTTGCTCTAAACGGAAAACTAATTTGGTCTACTAAGCTCTCCAGTCTACGTAACTAATGCCAATGTGTTAGTCTGAGCTCTAAAACATCAGTCTGGTGCACCCCTCTGCTTCTCCTAAACTCTGCTCCAGTCTGTTACTAACCTGAGCGTAGATTTGCGGCGTTATTGACGTAATCTACTAGAGTTAATAATTTCATAGTAAATCAGAATAAATCAATGTAACAATTTATTATTAGTCAGGTAAATGTATCATGCCAATTACATAATCCATTCAAAGATAATCCATACATAACATCAAATGCTCTGAGGTAAAGAGTAAAAGATAGATACCTGACATCTGAAAATTACATTACGGGCAGACCTGATTAAATGTATATGTATAATAAATGTATAGTAAAAATGTATAATTGTAAGGACTCGTCACTCGAAGTGGGATCCATGTGCGAACTTTATTGATAATCGAAGTCGTACAGGCAAGGGTCAAGCACCAGCAAACCAGGCAAACGGAGAGCATACAAATACAGGTCGGTAAAACAGAGAAAGGGTCAGGGCAGGCAGATAACGATCACAGGTCCAGATAGAGCAAAGGGTCAGAAAGGCAGGCAGTAATGTTACGTCTGACACCGACGCTCCGAAGCTTGCTTCAAACTCGAACGGTCCTTGCAATGAACCATTGCTTCGGAGCTTGTATCATTACGTCACTAGTCACGTGAAACTGACCTCTGAAGCAAACACACTGGTTCACTCCTGTAGACTGCTTTGACAGCCCAGTGTTGACAGGTTTGAAACCTGGCGGCTGAATTTCTTATAAAAGTGAAGCCAAACCATGGCAACACCGTGGGTTGTAGTAGGCTAGTCGGTGTTTGGATTGGCGTTATTGTTGAGGAGAGTGGATTGAGTTTATTTCAGTGTCACCCTCTGCCACATTTTTTTTTTATTTTATTTTTTTTATTATTATTAATTAGAGAACATATGAACATTATTACATAAAAAACACGCATCAAAGACAGAAACTTCAAAAACCCTCTGCTACATTATACAAGTAGGCCTACCACCAGTTCTGGAGTTCTATTTTAATAGAAACCATTAGCATTTCTGGTTTCCAACTTTTTTTAAGCTGGTCTGATCTTCTGTCCTTGTCTAAAGAAATAATTACACACTCACACACACACACACACACATCATGCTTAATGTTTTAATATCAAGGTGAACACATGGAATTCATCAGTATCTGTAAAATTCACCTACATAAATGAGTTTCACAGCACCAACACTGTTTCAGCTTTGATCGCCTCGGTAAACACGTAATAAACGGGGCGTTAACATAAGCCTACTTGCATTTTATGGTTGTCAGCTTTGTTGCATTACATTTACTTCACCAGGAGATGGTGCTGCAATTTCTATCTGAATGAAGCTTCGAGTAATGAACCATTTTTGACACAATTGTATCAGAAAGCAATAATGCTTCGAAACGCTTCATTTGACCATCACTAGCAGGCAACGATGGGTCGTAGACGATAAACACAGAGAAGTCACAACAGGCAGGCAATGAACAGGATAAATACGCTCAGAGTTGTACACCGTGGCAATACAAAACTTCGCAGTGATCACAGGGGAAAAGTCAGCTTAAATGGACCAGGGGATTGGCTACAGCTCGAGCGGTGATCAGAGCCAGGTACGGGGCTGATGGGAAATGTAGTGTGGGGAACAGACAGTCAATACTCGGGTGATGGAGCCCTCTGGCGGTCAGAGGAGGGAATCACGGAGCTCGACTCGGTGACAATAATACTGTATAGTACACGTATAGATTTTGGGTGAATTTCAGCATGTGGAGAGGAGAGATGAGGGTGAGGGGGATGAAATGTAAGGGTGATTGACTTCATGTGGCTGAGCCTCGGGTGGGGATGCCACTTTCAGAGAGTTCAAATGTTAATTCCCTGAAACATCCTTTGTTTTCTCGGGAGTAGTCGTTCCTTAGCCCAGACGTCCCGACATCTTACAGTCTTACAGTGGTGATCCTCTGGGCAGTTTTCACCACCTGGTTTTAGTGTGAAGAACATTTTGGAAAAGTGTGAAGAACATTTTAACAATCTAAAGAACTTTTCCCACTATATGTGCAATTGAAATATTCTATGGATGTTAAAGGTTCTTCATGGAACCACAGATGCCAAAAAAGAATTTTTATTTATATGGTCTGGCTTCAAAATTTTGTGTAAGGTTAGTGTAACATTTAAGTTTAAGTTTAGTGTATCCTATAAAATTTCACATGCAAATCAGTTGTACTCAACCTTCAGTGGAAACCTGGAAAATCCTTCAACTCACTTCAGTGCAATTGGAGTCCATTCAGGGAGTAGCTGGAGGTTTGTGCTCACTTTCAGACACTGATAAAAAAAAAAAAAACACACACACACACACACACACACACACACACACACACACACAAACAAACAGACAGATAGACAGACAGACAGACAGACAGACAGACAGACAGACTATTTAGGTGCCATCTCTTTTTAAAGTGCCCCTATTATGCTATTTTAAAGTTTCCTAGTTTAGTTTTGGAGGTCTCCAGGTTTTCATTTTCTCATAATATACATTGCACATCACCACAATGTTTAATGATTCTCAAACAACTCTCTATATCCCTCCTTTTCGTGAGCCTGCTCTTTTCTGGTCAGATGGCTCAGTCTGTTGTGATTGGTCTACCATGTACAGCGCGTATTTCGGAAACAAACAGCCATTACCATAACAACTCCAGCTCCGTTTAGGAGGCTTCCTTAAACTCAGTGATAGTACACACTGTAAAGACAGTAACGAGGACGTCAATTTTACATCAATCCCATCACAAGTCTGAATCAATGAAACAATGGAAGAATTAGTTATCAATTAGTTAACAAGTGTGTGTGTGTGTGTGTGTGTGTGTGTGTGTGTGTGTGTGTGTGTGTGTGTGTGTGTGTGTGTGTGTGTGTGTGTGTGTGTGTGTGTGTGTGTGTGTGTGTGTGTGTGTGTGTGTGTGTACATGTTTTTCTAGCCTGGTGGGGAATTCAACCTGACTGTAGACAGACTCATGGGGACTCGTGTCACCGTGGGGACCAAAATTGAGGTCCCCATGGGCACAAAAGCTTATAAATCATTCAGAATGAGTTTTTATGAAAATGTAAAAATGCAGAATGTCTCCTGTGAGGGTTAGTTTTAGGGGCAGGGGCAGTGTAAGGGGATAGAAAATACGGTTTGTACATTATAAAAACCATTACGCCTATGGCGAGTCCCCAAAAGGATAGCGCACCAGACATGTGTGTGTGTGTGTGTGTGTGTGTGTGTGTGTGTGTGTGTGTGTGTGTGTGTGTGTGTGTGTGTGTGTGTGTGTGTGTGTGTGTGTGTGTGTGTACGGTGCACATGTGGGAACTGTATCAACAACCGTGCATAGGCCTATGTTAGCTCAGCTGTAAACATTAACAAATCTTGCTCCATCCTTTATCTTTACTCAAAGTAGCAAGAATGACAGACGATCTGCATTAATAAGCACAGTTTTAGGGTATAGTGCTGATTTACAGTAGTATTTCAGTAAGACAGTAATAACGTGAGTTAGCCGGTTAGCTAGATACACAATATGAAACACAATAAACACATTGTAGAGCAAAGCGTCTTCTCTACATGATGCTATCCAGTATCCGCTGCAGTGTTTGAGGTGGTTCAAGTTTTCCCTGGTGTCTGCGCGCGCAATAAGTGGACGGGAATATGATAATGTTTTGTCAAGACGTCACAACGAAAACGGCTTAGGGATCGTTTGAAAAAGGATTTGTTTAATTGACTCAGAGGCGACTCTTACTTTGAGAGACATTGGGCCCTATCTTGCACCCAGCGCAATTGACTTTGTACACCGACGCATGTGTCATTCCTATTTTGCACCCGCGCAAAGCACGCTTTTCCCTCCACAGAAGCACGTCGCTAAACTAGTGAATGAACTTGCGCTCCCTGGGCGGTTCAGCGCAAAAAAGGAGGCGTGTTCAATGTGTCCAATCCCTGGTGCTATTTTGCTGTTCCATTAAACAATTGCGCCACTGACCAGAAAAAACCTAGTCTAAAGTCAGTGGCGCGTTGCGCGTTGTTCATTATGCAATTTTAAGGGCACATGCTTGACCATAATGTATAGCGTGCACAACGCGCATACACTTTGCTCATGTAATCTACACAGATGCAACAGTTATTTTTGCAAATCATAAATTGTTACACTAAAAAAATATTAACACATGAGATGACGGAAATCATTGTGGTGTGCCACGAAGATGTGAAAAAATAGGCATAAATCTAGCTTACAAATGATTCAGGCTAATTGTAATAATTAAGGATAAGACCTGTTTGCCCAATAGTGGCAAGACATATATGTATATAAGGACATCTGACAAATTGGTTTGTTCGTCAAGAACCAGGAAAAAAAATCGACTGAAAAACTGAAAAAACTGAAAGACTGAAAAAAAAAAAGACTGTGAAATCACCTTTACCATAATGTACAACATTACAACTTCACTTCTCTGTCTTTCACTGCTCTTACAAGCACATCAGTCTCCTCGGCTGTGAACCGCTCCTGGCGTGCGCCTGGTAAATACGCCATAATAATAGCAATCCATAATGGAACTTGCGCACCTGCTTTTACAGGGAATGTTGGATGACGCTCTGATTGGTTTATTCACGTTACGCCCAAACCACACCTATGAATAATGAAGCTACTTCAGACCAACCCATTTTAGATTTGCGCCGGGCGCAAGAGCCATTTATCCCGCCGGGAAAATAGCAACAGCGCCGAGACCCGCCCACAAAGTTACTTGCGCTTCGCGCTTTGACACTTGCGTTTCAGATCGTTAAAATAGGGCCCATTGACTTTATATACGCTGCACTTTCAGATCAAAACCTTTGCAGGATGTTTTCATTCACTTAGAACTATGATACACACTACATGAAAGGTCATTTTCAAAAATCCATAATAGGGGCACTTTCACTGTGATATAGTTTGGTTCTCCAAATAACAATTTAGTGAATGGTTCTTAAAAGAACCCTTTTTTTAATTTGAAGGACATTTTAATAATCTAAAGAAACTTTTTCCACAATAAAGAACCTTTTGTAAGGGTCTGGCCTCAAAATAAAAGTAAAGTTTGGTGTATCCTATGAAATTTCATGATCCTCTGTCATCACATGCATCAATCACAATGTGCATCAGTAACATTATACTTACTATTAGGATGTTCAAATGTTTGGCTTTCAGATCGCACAAGTTCCAGTTTTTCCATCAGCTTTCTTATCTCCTGCATATTCTGTGTAAAATCCTGTGTCTCTGCTTGTGTCCAGGGTTCTTCCATCCCTCTCTGCAGTTTTATTTGTTGCAAAGCCAATAACTTGAAAATCTCTGAAGACAATTTTTTCTGTATATTTACTTTTTTCTCTCTGTCATCCATTTCCCTTGCTTTTTCATCCAGTTCCTTTGCTCTGTCATTCAATTGCATTGCAAATCTATGCAGTTCATCTTCTGTAGGTATCTCCTGTGATGTCTTTGACTGTATGGTGCAACAGTACAAATGTATTATTTTACACTTTGCTTCCCACAGATTCGGTTATGTTTACATTCATTAGGAAAATCCTGCTTTTATCCAAAGTGACTTACAGTGAATTCAATGTACGGTACTATATTTTTTTCCGTTTATATGTGTTTCTAGGAACAGACATTGTCACTGAACCTGTGAGTAAATGGATATTTAACTCACCCCCATGTCATCCAAGATGTCCATGTCTTTCTTTCTGCAGTCGAAAAGAAATTAAGGTTTTCTTAACAGACGAACGCGATTGTCTCTGAGCTCCACCATAACTTCCGGCAAGTAAGGTCAAATTAGATCGTGGTCATAGATATATCGATAGTAGATGCCTCATTCTACTGATCCGTGCAGTCGCTAATGAGGCATCTAGGTATACATCTATGACCACGATCTAATTTGACCTTACTTGCCGGAAGTTACGGCTGAGCTCAGAGACGATCGCGTTTCTCCTGTTAAGAGGTAAAATAATAGCATAAATTCTGCTCGGTTTCTCACAGAAACGAATCGTTTCGCTAGATAAGACCCTTATTCATCGTCTGGTATCGTTTAAAGCCTTTTAAAGCTGCACTGAAACTGTCATTTCTCCATTATATGGAGAAAAACCCTGGACTGTTTTCATCCAAAACCTTAATTTCTTTTCGACTGCAGAAAGAAAGACATGGACACCTTGGATGACATGGGGGTGAGTAAATTATCAGCAAAAGTTTATTTAAAAGTGAACTAATCCTTAAAACAAGTTCACATAAGACACTATTTGCAAATCTCATGCAACATGAAGACGTGATGCTGAGACAGAACGAATCTCTCACTGACTTTGAATTTGCAGTTGCACAACTCTTTTGAGTGTACTGTAATATGCTTTTTACCTTTTTGGCTTTTGCGGTTGGGTTACTTTATTTTCACAGTATGCAAATGCTGAATATACAGACATTCAGTAGGCCTACTATACAATATTCAGTAATACTATACCTGAAGTGCATACAGTATTTAGTTTTTCTGAATTGCTAACACACTATAACTGGTTCAGTTGGCCCAATTTTCCAAACAATTAATTCATTTCTAGAAACAAAGACACATTTCTCAAAACGTTTAACACATTTGACCTGTTTTCACACATCACGTTCCAATTTTCTCAATATTTTCTGCAAAACACAAAAATGCCCTCATTTTGCAAAGGTTTAGCCATGCCATGTTCTCATTCAGAAAACGCAAACACATAATATAATTACCTCAAGTGTCACACTGTGAACTAGCACACATTTATCCATGTGAGAACTTTAAGTAGCAAAACTGATGACACACCAACCAGAATCTCAGGATAATATAAATAGGGCCATATACTTTTGAAATGGTGGGAGACAAAGAGGAAGAGGAAAGAAAATAAATTAAATGAATGGGACAGGGACAAAGGACATTTGTTCCTGATGAAATAAAAAGCACTATAGTTGACCATGTTCTTGTGCAGGAATGACCATGAGGAAAGTTGACCTAGGCTCATCTACAGGGTCATTATTAGTACTGCAATGCATTTTGGCAGAGGATGCTGAATTTACTTTTATTTCTTTTTTTATTGTACTGTAATTGACAGTATACTGTATTGTATTGCAATTCCAAGCTCATGTTAAATTCTTTGGTATTTCAACTTTTCTTTTCTAGTGCTTTTCATCTACTGCAAGATCTCTTTGATAAACTTTTCTTAAAAATGATTGTTGAATTTATCTGCATCCCTCTGTTTATGTTGTATACTGTAATACACATTGAGATGTGAAATGATTCCTAATTGCCAAAAGGAGGTTTTTGTAACAGTGTAATGAATTGATCTCACTATAGTGTGATGTTATAGTGTGTGTGTTTTCGAGGGTTTGTCTGTCATGTCAGAGTGCAAAGTTATTTTTTTTCAGCAAGATTGAATGGTTTTGAGCTTCATTTTGACCTGAAAATAGGAAGTATGGGGGGGGGGGGGGCATAAGAAAAGAAAAGGAGGCATAATTTCAAGAAATGTGTTTAAGCAATTGAGAGAAACTGTATTCACCTTAATACTGTAAGTTTTTTTTACTACTACGTAATTGCAAAATTTGTTTACTTTGTTACAATAGATTTTTTTTCTGTAACTGCATGCTTTGGATTCTGTGTTCTCATTAATATTATACTACTGTTTGTATGATCTGAAAGCATTTTGAACACAGATAAAATGGTTTTGAAGAGCCAGAGGTTCTCTGAATGTAGTTTGAAGATTTGGTTTTGTGTTTAAGGTTTTGAGAAAGTGGGTGATGGTTTCAAAAAATGTGTTTTAGCGATTCAGAAAAACTGTAAACCGAGTTCTGTCATTTTATATGTTTAATGCTATATTTACACATTTTCTTCATTTTCAATCACTTTGGATCAAAGCAACTTTTTATCTATATGGCCAAAAAAAAAACTACTCACCTCTGAACCCCCCATTTTCTCCTGCAAGACAAATACAGTTGAGTCACAAACATTGTTGCAAAAAAGATATTCTAAGATTCATGCGTCACTTTTAAAATTAAAATTTACTTGTTCAAAAACATAGTGTCATCCATGTTCGTTTCGAGAATTATAAGCCATTAAAAATGGTAAACAAGGAAGTAAAAAAGACAAATAAAATTGTAAACAAATATGGACTAAATACAAAAGAACACAGGCTAAAAACATTAAAGTGTGTGTGTGTGTGTGTGTGTGTGTGTGTGTGTGTGTGTGTGTGTGTGTGTGTGTGTGTGTGTGTGTGTGTGTGTGTGTGTGTGTGTGTGTGTGTGTGTGTGTGTGTGTGTGATGGTAGGTTTAGGGGCAGTGTAAGGGGATAGAAAATACGGTTTGTACGGTATAAAAACCATTACGCCTATGGAATGTCCTCATATTTCCCAAAACCCCCCCTGTGTGTGTGTGTGTGTGTGTGTGTGTGTGTGTGTGTGTGTGTGTGTGTGTGTGTGTGTATGTGCGTGCGTGCGTGTGTGTGTGCAATCTCTGAAAGTAGACAATGTAGGCTATAGCAGCCTTTGCTAATGTCTTTAGCTTAGCCTATGTTTTTGTGTAGTTCTATGTTCCCAATTTTATTTGCTTTGATTTTAATTATTTTTTTACATTTACCATTTTTAATTCAGTTCTTTAAAATGAAATAGGTGACGACATGTATTTGACGCAGGCAGAGGGGTTGTAACAACAGGACTGTTTGTAAATGCAGACATTCAATAAACTTTCATTTCAGATTTCGAATCAAAACAATTTCAGCTGCTCAATACATAAATAAATGTTTAATTTGTTATGCAGGCTGCATATAACTACAAATAATGCAAATATAAAACAAAAAATGAAAACACTACCCAGGCTACATGTGTAGATGCTGCTGTACTAGAACTGTGGTGTCAAATTTCACTGCATGCATCAGAAAAGCAGCTTTGGGTGTGTCACACTATAGGCCAGGGTCTGGAAACACTTGTGCATATATGAAATATTACTCTCTTTTTTTTCTTTCTTTTTTTTTTGTAAAATAAATGTTTTACAGACTATTTTATGTTTCCTATGTTAATAAATGCATTTCTCATTGCGCTTCGGAAGATCGGATAATTTTCTTCTTTTCATTTCATTCAAAAATTCCACAAGCATCGTTCGTCCATCCACATTTCATCGACTGTTTTGCACCAAATCTGAATCGTACAGCCAAATTACAATAGACACATGTAAATTACATTTGAAGAAAGCATGATCCGTCGAGAATCAGGAACTATTTAGGCAACAAAACCATATTTTTGTATTACGTAAAATAAAAATAAGCTGTCACCATTAGATTAATTAGCCTATATAGTCTGTGTAGACTTTTTATAGTCAAAAACAACAAGGACAACAATTTCTCCATTACAATGAAATATAAAAACAAATGATTCTCCTTACCTGTTTATAACTGCTGTGCTGTGAATAAAAGAAATACTATTTAGAAAGACTATCGATTAATACAAGTCAACAGAAAACAAGCCTTAGCGTTTATTCAAAAGTGAAAGAATGAAGAATGATGTTGTTCTGACGCACAACAGCCTGGATCTATGGCCGCTTCTCAATAGCCTATGCGTTGTTGCGTCGTTTCTCGTAAAGGAGAAGACACCCCAAGAGTTCAAAGGCGAATATCTCGTGCCTTCACACTCAGCGCTGGGCAATAAACTGCATGTTTTTTTATGTTCTGTTGCTTTTATATAAAAATAAATAAGATGAACAAGACAAAGTTGCCTACTTATTTAATTCCATTCAAAATTGGCTACATCTATTTTTTACTTTAATACAAAAATTTATTTTTTAGATTTTTGTATTTTTTAGAAATTGCCTACACTCTAAAAACTATCACTATGATTTACTACATTTTTTTGGTGAAACATTTTTACACTAAAGAAATTTAGTACATTTTAAAGCAGTGAAATCGTAGAGTAAAGAGAGTAAATGTAAGTAAAAAATAAAGTAGATCTGAGTAACTCCATTTGGTACACAAACAAATACAATTGAGTAAAAAAAATTGGGTAAAACACATTTAAAAACCAATATTTATGAGTTATATGAATTGTTTTTATTTATGAGTAGCCTAATATTAACTTTTACAACAAGTACAATTGTTGTATTTCCATTTGCATCAATAGCAAAAGAAAATATCTGCAATAGTTTCCATGACTTTCCAAAATATAGGGAAAATATAGAGCCATTGTAGGCTATTAGAAACTCCCACGCAGCAGTTACGTCCACCTGGCTCAAAGGGAGGCCACACATGGTAGCCTACTCAATTTAACAAATAAACATTTAATAGAAAATAAGTCAAATTAATAATACAACAACTCAAGAAAAGAAAAAATAACGAAAGAAGAAGAAACCAATCTGAAACTGAAGAGGAAAGATGACCGGCCTCAGTTCAACTCCGTCATTCCTTTTGTGCTCGCGGTGTCTTGACTCAAGCGCATCACCGGTAACTGACTTAAAGGTCCTGTTCTTCGTGATCTCATTTTTCAAACTTTAGTTAGTGTGTAATGTTGCTGTTAGAGCATATATAATACCTGTAAAATGATAAAGCTCAAAGTTCAATGCCAAGCGAGATATTTTATTTAACAGAAGTTCCCTTTCAAAGCCTACAGTGAACGGCCGGTTGGGACGACATCTCTGTACATCCTGCTTTAATGACGTCAGTAGAACAGTTTGTTGACTAACCTCCGCCCACAAGAGTACGCGAAAAAGGGGGCGTGGTCTTGTTGCTCCCGCGTGTAGAAGAGGAAGTGTTGCGTTCGGTTGCGTTTGTATACGGTTTGTCGCCATGTCGTCAAGACGCTGTTATTTTCATCCCGGAGTCAAATCACCTTTGTTTGGCTTTCCCAGGGACGCTGTACTTAGAGATCATTGAGCGCATGCATCCCCGTTATGGTAAGAGGCGTGACCTTTCCGGTAACGTGCGCTCTACGTGCGCTAAGCTGCTGTCGAATCACAACACGGGAACCGCTGGCACAATCAGAACTCGTTACGTGTTTCTGAAGGAGGGACTTTATAGAATAGGGAAATCTTTCAAGCAGTTTTGAGGACAGTGAAAACAGCAGTATACAGATAAGTAAATTGTGTGAAAAATACTGTTTTTTTACACGCGAAACATGAACACATGTTATATTGCACACTGTAAACACAATCAAAGCTTCAAAAAAACACGAAAAACGGGACCTTTAACACACCACACCTGTTCCTTACGCTCCCTCTAGAACCACGCCACCTGGTGGAAAAACACTGTAGGCCGTAACATCACCCAAAAATGAAAATTAGCCCATGATTTACTCACCCTCAAGTCATCCTAGCATTTTGGGGGCCCTAAGCAGATTTACAAAAGGGGCCCCGACTACCTACAGTTTCACCTAACCACACCCAACCCATTCCAACGTACACATCCTACACTGACACCTTATTGTAACGTTTGAACAAATTGTCTTACTTAATTTAATATATTTATCTTTCAAGATATAATATGAAGATATCTTATGCAAACTTTTTAACGATTGCTTTTAGATAAATGTATCAACATTTAGTGAATTAATGTTTTAATAAAGCAAAAACACCTGCCAATGGGTTATTAAAATTACAATAGAGCATAATTATAATAATAGAGAATAACTGTTTTGAGCTGGCATGTTTTAGTCCAGATTGAAATGCAAAGAACTTTAAGTTTTTAATTTAGATTA
Source organism: Gobio occitaniae (assembly GCA_033150135.1). Lineage (NCBI taxonomy): Eukaryota > Metazoa > Chordata > Actinopteri > Cypriniformes > Gobionidae > Gobio > Gobio occitaniae. The sequence continues at coordinate 12,005 of JARQWZ010000545.1, read as the reverse complement.
ATCTCACTGTAATTTTGGAATGAATCTAGATTAATCTAGATTCAAATGGCTCATTTGAATTCTGCCGAAGGCATTCAGAATATGTGTGCTCGTAAGTGATCGTTTGTCTTTTTGTAGTTTGAATAATAAATAACTTCTGTCCCTTTAAGACCTGACGCACGAATGGATCCCAAACACTGTTCCTGTGAGCTGGTTACGACTGTGTTTACGTTAATACTCACCAAGATGGGCATTGAGACATTTGTTGAGTGTATGACAATTAATAAGCTGGTAAAAGGAGCTCATTTTTGCACTTGTATGTCAGAGGCGCCTTTATTATTATTATGTGTGTGCGCTTCAGATGCGAGCGCGAAATCTGCAGGAATTAGTAGAATTAACGTTATGTGCAACCCCGCGTGAAATTCAGACCGTCACACCAATACTAACATGCTGTCATGAGGAAAAATCCAGCAGAACACCCGTTCGCAATGTTCAGAGGGTTAACCGGACTGAATGAGGAGAGCAGAGCGCAGCAGATATCAATACTGTAGAAAATGAGTATCCTATCGTATCATTTCAGATATTTCAGTATCGATACATAGGGAAATATCGATATTTTTGACAACACTAGTAGGAATACACACAGGTTCGAAGACTCGTTCTCTCGCCCCTACAGTGCAATTCGGCTAGGTATACATCCGCGCTAAAATATCAAGGTGAAAGTCATCATAGCTTGTGTAGTATAGACCCAGCTCCCAACCCAACTTTGAGAATAGATTAACGGCGATATTTTTTTTATCGCCCGATAAGAGTCTCACGTTAACAGCGTGTTAGCATGTTAGCATGTTAACGCCGATAACGGCTCACCACTAGTAAAAACACATGTTTGAAATGTAGGCCTATTTAATTAGGCCTATTTAAATATTTGGAGTTGTTTGATAAACTGTCAGAATAAGTCTCGGAGCCAGATGCAAGTTCACAATGTTTATTTTAGAGGAGTAGAGAGAGAGTCAGATGAAGCACAACAGTCACAGTCCACGGCACAGAGACCACCCGCGGCGTCCCACGAGGTAATCCACTCTGGTCGGTGACCGGGAAGAAATCCTCACACGGCGAGAGACTGACGATAACCTCAGAACACTGGACAGAAGGCAAAACAACGTCCGACAGAAAAAGGCAGCTCACAGGAACCTGGATGATACTGGATCTCGCCTGAAAACAAAGCGCACCAGTAATACCAGAAAACAGAGCACAGTTCACTCGAGGTCAAGTTCACGATATCCACAGGCGGGTAAACTCTGGGCTAAGACGAGCCTCCAGATGCCTGCGACCGAACCTGAAGAAACAGAAAGAACTACCGACTGGACTAGGACAGCGAGACTGAGACCAACCAAGACAATGAGCACGCGACGAGAGACAGGACAGAGTGCTATAAAAAGAGAACAGCTGATGAGACACGACAGGTGAACAATTACTGAAACGAGTGGGAGGAGCCAGTGAACCAGTGAGGAACCACCACCAAGAGGTAAGACATAAATACACACACGATCACCCAGGAGTCCTGACATAAACACTAAAGCGAATACAAAAATCTGAATGGCTGTTTGAAAACGTAAAAATTGTTGCCTTCTTTTTCTCTCCGTTACGATCGGAAACAGAAAGTCGCCCAGCACTGTTTTGTGTACTGGGGTAACCATGGTAACCGCCGTATTCTGCTGCTTCATGAGCGCCACCTCCTCCCAGAGAGTGAATGTGCCTGTCTGCTGCTTGTAGGTAAGATGCGAAAACCAGATCGAATTTACACGCAGCAAACATGCAGTTGTAGAATTTGCACTGGTAGAGGGAAAAGAAGCTATTATGCATTCTAAAACAAATCTAAACAAGTTGGATATTATATCTAGAATTATTAACATATTTGGGAGTAGCCTTGCTTAGAATGTAGAGGTTAGACCAAATGGGTTTTCCGTTTAGAGCAACAGAAAGTTGTTAGACCAATCTAAATAGGGTGAGCCTCAACTCCTGATTATTGTAATATTATTCTAATTAAGTGTACGTGGGAAAATTATGTAAAGTTACAATTATTAGTCGGTCAGCTTGGTTCTATGGTAATGGCCTCTGGTTAGATATTGTATAGTCTTGCTTTAAAGGTGCCCTAGAATGAGTTGAAACAATATTTTAAATTGTTCTCTTATATCTACATAAACGTTATGTGACTTATTTAAGGGCAAAAATTGTCAGGTCCATTTATAACCCTAGAAATTGTCCCTAGAATGAAATGGTCTGTTTTGGCCTTATTTGGGAGGGTCATGAATATTAATGTAGAGTTCTGCTCTGATTGGCTGTTCAGTAGCAGCAAACACATCTATACTGTCCGTCATGACAATGGAGAGATTAGGCATCCAACCTTTTTTGTTTGATCCTGTTTCTGACGAAGCTGCAGATTTTGAGGAACAACCAATTGTTTTGAGATTGGAAATGGACACTTCTGAGTAAGTTTAGTCTTTATTTTCAGTAAGAACCTGCAAAACGTAACATCAGTACTATAACTTCAGCCTGACATGTGTGAACTAGCATATAACATTAACTTTACACGTTAACTCATAACGTCAGCAGTCACAACTTTGTTTTTTGCATTGTGAAACCATTTTAATTATTGTAATGCGTCACCTTTTACGATTTTACAGATTTTAGCTTCTTCACTTTGAGTCACGAACTCTAAACAGCGTACTGGGTAGCGCGTAAATATGTTGTTTGTACAGTACAGTAAAGTTTTTTTTTTTTTACAAATTGACTAGATGTCTTGTCAAATGACTATTGCTTCAACTTAAGTGGTGGAGGTGATGTTAGCTAGAAGGATCAAGTGAGCTATTAGCATCTAAACTAACGTGGTTAGCTCCTGAGTTATGTGTTGTTGATGAAATATAGGCTAAATTATAATTCTATCCGACAAAAGGGATTGCCATATGTATCTACGGTTGTATTTTGTAGATTTATATGACAACACTTGCAGGAAATAATATTAACCTTTGTCATTTGACATTTGTCATACTCTTACGTGTGCTAGAGTTTCCTATTGTTACTGTACTAGCATCTTGCGTTGGATCTAGACAACACAGGGGATATTATAGTTAATGTTGTCTCACTAAGAAAATTTCAATTTAATCAGAAATGGTTTAGAAAGTCAACAAGTGAATAAAATCACTACTTACTGCTTGCGGGAATATAGTTTGAATTGCCGCTTCTCCAGTATCAGAAGCTGAGCGAAGCCTGTTTGATATTGTCCCAGGTTAGAAAAACTGTTTGTGGTGAAAAGGGCAGAGCAAACGAACAACTTTTAATTAAATTGTTGTGGTTTCCGGTTATAGATAAACATCAACCATGCCTGTTGACAGTTGTGTTCTGTGGGAAGGGTATGAAAAGTCCTCACGTCCCCTGCACAGCCGGGAGCATAACATTTATTTCCATGATCTGCCATTTTCGCTATCCTCGCATGACTCTTGTTCACAATACCTGCAGAACTCCTGATGATTCGACTGTGCAGTTCCGCCTGGCCTTGAACACGTGCTGGCATATGCAAATGTTGTGGGCATACATATTAATGATCCAGACTGTTGCGTAACATTCGGTGTTATGTTGAGATTTTCACGCATGACATTTACATATGAAGGAGGAAGCAATGGTGTTTGAGACTCACTGTATGTGATGTCCATGTACTGAACTCTTGTTATTCAGCTATGTTAAGGTTAATTACATTTCTCATTCTAGGGCACCTTTGATTAATTATGTTCAGATCTAAGGGGACTGAATAAAGTATTCTAGAATGATCAACGTGGAGCACAGGCGTCTTGGATATAAGTTAATCGCCTCTAATGACCAAGACTGACGAGATTGTAATAAAGAGATCGTAATGCGGCCGGTGCGAGACTCAAAGTGTTATTGGGATCTGGATGAAGGGGTATAATTTCAATAAAGAGTTAAACAGATTAATCAAATGTGTAGTTAAACTATTATACAAATGACCAAATAACCAATCGGCTTTCTAACCTAAATTCGAGGTCATGATAAAATGGAGTCAGATAACAGTAAATTGGAATTAAATTACTTGGTCCCGCTGAAAAGACAGAACGCGCAGAAACCTTCACCCGCTTATCGGAAGCGGTCGTTGGGACGATTGGGCGGGCCCTACACCTTCAAACACCTTAAAATGCACATATGTAGATCAGAGAAATAAAACATTTATTGGGGGACCATGTCCCTTAAACTAAATAGCTCAAATTTGGGACCTCACTGGTTTTAAAACTTGTAGTGGCAAATTTGAACTATCACTGAATAAGAGACTAATCTTTTCCAATTTCAATAAATGATTTATTCTTTTGCAAAAGAAGAGTCAACCATCATACAGTCATTTAAGAGTGGCTGCAGAGTGTCTCCTGCAACCAAAACAATTCTTCCCTCCGTTATACTATCTCTAACCCCCAAGGTCTGCATTCTGCTTCTAACACTAGAAAAACATTCTCACATTTCAAACTCTTTCACAAAGCAGTTCCCATGCATAGCAAACATAACACAATGTTCTTTTAAGTATACGAACACACATGCATAGTGATTCAATTAATATTTTGTCTATAATTGCATTTTTCCTCCACAAACTCCTTAAGGCAATTGCATGCTCAAAAGTTGTTGCTGTTTCTGGAAACCTGTTTGCTTTGACCTCATATCTGGAGTTAATGCATTTATGCTGCTAATGTGTTGCAGCCTGGAATATTTATATATAGGCCTAATTAATATTCAAATTGAATATTCAGACAGTATATACTCATTGTATTTCTGTGCTTTGAAGATTTGCATGTAAGAAGGGGAAAAAAAACATTATTTCTGAGGTAGAAAACATTGTGGCACCAAGGTCGCCTACTATGGGGGCCCTTGGGTTTGTTACAGCCCCAGGGCCCTACGTGTTCTTAATCCAGGCCTGGTCTTATATAATTCATAAGAGATCTGTGCATTGGTGTGAATGCAGTTTATCGGATCTCCCACTGTCTATGACGTCATTGTTAATAATCAAACAGTAAAGATGAGAAAGAGAAAAATCACTGAAAATCACTCTGAACACTTTTGTTCCTCTTTATTATTTACTAGCTTTTATATTTTGAAGCTATATTCGTTTATATATTTAAAATTCTTAACATACATTTGTTTTGTTTTGTTCAACTTTTTTTTTTGGAATCGGATCGTGACTCCTAGTATCAGAATTGGAATAGATCGTGAGGTGCCTAAAGATTCACACCCCTATTAGGAATCACAAAATTGTAATCCCCACTATACACCCCAAAATCATAAAATTTTGCCCAACTACTTTTGAAGTTGTGTAGCCACCCTTTTAGCACCATCTGATGTAAATTTACAATTGCAAGACAAGATCAATGTCAGACAGTCGGATGGTCAGGCGAGGGGTAAGCAGAACCAACAGGGAAATCCCAACTCTTGATCGGAAACAGGCAGGTGTTCACGCAACAAAGCGGTCCAGAGAGGCCAACGGTAACCCATCCAACCTCCAGCACCAGTAACAGTCCAGATGTTCAGCAGCTACAGAGCTGTCCGGGATCAACGGATTCTGGGGAGCAACAGGGAATCGGAACGCAAACTGGGCAGAGAAAAAACATTTTGTTAAAAGAAAAGAAAACCCAAAAAAAACAACTACACAAGAAAAAACACAGGCAGGTGACCAACAAGAAGCACAGAACACACTGGCAGAGAACAAAGAGGAAGGAAGCATCGATATAGCAGAGAAATCGGACACACTGAAACACAAACAGCTGTGTGTGAACGCACGTGGAAAAGACAGAATCAAAAAGAAAGAAGAGAAGAAAGCTCAAACCGGCTGGACAGGGAGGTGGTTCCTCTTCACTCTGTGCTGCCATTCGAATGATGTTGTGACCGAAATCTGTCATTAAAGAGCATCAAACAAACACTCATTGTATAATAAAAATGTAAGATGACGCTTTATCAAAAATAGTATCAAATTCAAAACAGAGGAAATGTAAGGTTTTTTTTTGCTCCATCAAATGACAGGCTCTACCGTCACCTACAGTTTTTACGTTTTTAAGGATATATTTATATTTTAAGTATTACCTTTTAAACACTGAGCACTGAGCCTTTGCTTATGATTTTTTTTTTTTTTTTTTGCTTGAAATATGAAATTGTAATTATTTCATGGTCTTCTGTCATTATATGCATCAATCAAAATGTGAATGCCATAATTCTTACCCTTAAGCGTCTCTAAATCTTGGCTGTTGCGTCGCACAGGATTCCTTGTTTCAGCCCTCTTCTCCAGTTCCATCGCTCTTTTATCCAGGTCCACCTGCCTTCTGTCCAGTTCCACTGATCTTTTGTCCAGGTCCACATCCCTTCTCTCCTGTTCCACCACTCTTCTATCCAGTTCGGTCTCTGGCTCACTTGACTGTATGATGTGACATTAAGATTGTATTTTTAAAACTTGGCTTCTCATGGATTCTTTTATATTTTAATTAATTCATTGGGAAAAGCATGCTTTTATCCACTGTAAATGAAGAGTGAATTCAGAGTATACAGAGGAACACTGTTAAGTTTCAGGAGTGACAACCACATTTAGGAGTGAATCCCCTAGGCATAAATACATGTGTGTTTTAGACATCTACTGATTTGATAGCTTTTCTTTTTTCTCCTTTTTTTTTGTATGGGTTTAAGACGTCTTCTGTGCACAAAAGGCCAAATAGCAGCCATTTCTACTTATTTCTGACCAGGTTACACTGCAGCCTATTATTGTGGTGAACATTACTAAATAAATCATGTTGGTTGTGATGATACCAAACTTATAGATACAAGTGAAACAATTCTCAATACCACAGCAAACACTAATACTAGGCTAACTAATGTCAAGCAATTACTGAAGACAAAACAGTCACTATAATAATGTATTTTCTTTTCTTTTTTTAAAAAAGACAAGCAACAGGACAAATAGAACAAATGTACTAAACTAAGTTTTTCAGGTAGGTCAACCTAACAGCAGCCACTACAGAAGACCCTTAAAAGGTACTAAAGACGTCGTTACAAAGTCCATCTCACTACAGTGGTTCTAAAATAACTTTATGAATCGGCGATAATAGTTTTTGTGCGCAAAAAAACCCTAAATAACGACTTTTAAAGTGATGACGATTTCAAAACAAGGCATCATGAAGCTTCGAAGCGTTATGAATCAGTGAGTCGATTCAGCGGTTTGAATCACCAAATTTCAGCAGTTAGGCGGTTTGACACGCGATCCGAATCATGAATCGACTCACTGATTCATAAAGCTTCGAAGCTTCATGAGGCCATGTTTTGAAATCGTCATCACTATATAAGTCGTTATTTAGGGGGTTTTTTGCGCACAAAAACTATTATCGCCGATTCATAAAGTTATTTTAGAACCACTGTAGTGAGATGGACTTTGTAACGACGTCTTTAGTGCCTTTTAAGGGTCTTGAGAGTGTAAAGTGCCATTGTGCCAATGGAGGCCTTTCAGAGCCATCAGATTTACACTAAAATATCTTCATTTCTGTTCCGAAGATGAACGGAGGTCTTACGGGTGTCGAACGACATGAGGGTAAGTAATTAATGACAGAATTTTCATTTTTGGGTGAACTAACCCTTTAAATGCATGGTTGCAAGTTAAAAATTCGAATTTATTATTTTAATTCAACTTTTTAAGTTGACAACATTATTTTGTTGAGTTCTGTTGACATAATTTGTATTTGCTATTGGTGGAAGATCTTCTACACTGCTGCTGCTGCAGAGCAAGTACAGAGACTTGCTACTGCCAATACATTCACAGACATCGCTGTGAGCATGTAAGACATGCTGCTGCTGAATATGTGACATACATGAATTAACCCCCAACACAGCAGCAGACAAGAGAAAAGAGCAGAGCCTTCTTCACCACAAACTTCTACAGTCAATGTCAAAAAAGCTGTGAGAAGAAGACTATTGCCACACATTTGTAAAGCAACTTTTCAACCTACACAGTTGCACAGGGTATTGGAGAAATAGAAAATACCAGTAATATAAACTGATCAGGATTCAGGCATAACATAATGACCACTGATAGGTGAAGTGAATAACACTGATTATCTCTTCATCACAGCACCTGTTAGTAGGTGGGATATATTAGGCAGAAAGTGAACATTTTGTCCTCAAAGTTGATGTGTTAGAAGCAGGAAAAATGGGCAAGCGTAAGGATTTGAGCGAGTTTGACAAGGGCCAGATTGTGATGACTAGACGACTGGGTCAGAGCATCTCCAAAACACGGAGCAATGGAAGAAGGTGGCCTGGTCTGATGGATCATGTTTTCTTTCACATCACGTGGATGGCCGGGTGCGTGTGCGTGGCTGACTTGGGGAACACATGGCACCAGATGCACTATGGGAAGAAGGCAAGCCGGCGGAGGCAGTGACGCTTTGGGCAATGTTCTGCTGGGAAACCTTGGGTCCGCCATCCAAGTGGATGTTACTTTGACACGTACCACCTACCTAAGCATTGTTGAGACCATGTACAGCCTTTCATGGAAACGGTATTCCCTGGTGGCTGTGGCTCAACAAAGCAAAAATGGTTCAGGAATGGTTTGAGGAGCACAACAACGAGTTTGAGGTGTTGACTTGGCCTCCAAATTCCCCAGATCTCAATCCAATCGAGCATCTGTGGGATGTGCTGAACAAACAAGTCCGATCCATGGAGGCCCCAACTCGCAACTTACAGGACTTAAAGGATCTGCTGCTCACATCCAGATACCACAGCACACCTTCAGGGGTCTAGTGGAGTCCATGCCTCGACGGGTCAGGGCAGCTTTGGCAGCAAAAGGGGACCAACACAATATTCATAATGTTATGCCTGTTTGCTTCAGTGATTCACTCGTGCAACTGTTGACATGACGCTAGTTAAAACATTTCTAACATGAAGCTTGTTTAAAACTTGTAAAGATTGCTCCATTTAGGAATTGATAACCGGACCACACAATATGCGCAGAGATGTGGAATAAAATTAATCACTTAGCTTAGATGTTGTTTTTCTTCTTCTTTTAGTTTTATGGCCGATTGCAACCATAACTTATCAGGTGCAAACCGCCACCAACTGTAGCGGAGTATGCAGCATGGATTAGTTTAGATGTTGATTCCAGATGCGTTCTTCGGATGTTGTTTGAATGTTAAGCCGCAGCACATTGGCCTTCATGTTAACTGAAGGCAAAGTTAGAATCAACCATGGCATCCTCACTGTATCTTAATATTCCAGGAAATTCGCTCACCCAATGGTATGAAATAGAAAGTCATAAGCCACGTACACATTGCAGCTAAATTCGGTTGTCAATTCACCTTTTAGTGCTTAATCCTGTTCTGTACACACACACACACACACACACACACACACAAACACACACAATTAGGGCTGGGCGATATGGCCGAAAAAATTATCACAATAAAATGTTTCATCAGTCTATATTGATAATAATTATCACGATAAATCTATCTAAACAAGTTTTTTTATAAACTCATTTAGGAGTGTGCATTAAGTTGTCACTCTGTAAACAAACAAACTCCTTTTTTTAACTTTTTTTAAATAGGGTTATTTTTATGTGTCGTATTTTATGAATTATAAAAAAATTATATTATAATGAATGAATGATCTGTCTAATATTGTGCATAATGATCTGTCTGCCGAGCTCTGATAAACATTATAACAGATTATCCACATTACAAATCAATATCATACATACCACATCCCCTATCCCCTTACAACCCCCCACCACGTCCATTATTCAGCTCAATATACTTATTAATAGAGCCTCTTATATATTGCATATACCGCTGAGTCTGTGTGTTTGTTCAGTGCTCAGGCTAATGGCCGGGGGGGGGGGGGGAGCCAATGGATACCACACAGTCTTCAACCTCTAATTCACTACAGAAAGTGAAAGTAAAAACATCTTTCATCACACTGCATTAATGCAGCATATTCTCTCAGAGACAACGAGAGATGCATCTACTTCAAGTGTCTAATTCCCATAATCTTTCTCTTGTGGCCCGCACATATATGTGACAAAAAAGAGAAGTATTTTGTGTTAAACAGGTTGTTTTTTTAAAGTCTGTGCTTGAAATAAAGCTGCTCTTAATTTTTATCGATTACTTCAGTTTTCAGAAATATTATATTTTGTATATATAGACCCCCCCCCCCCCCCCCCCCCCACACACACACACACACACACACACACACACACAGGGTGTGGCCAACCTGTGTAAGAGTTCATTCAATATAGCCAAAATATCTTCTTGTCGCAAACAGTAATAAAAGTCGCAGCAACAATGCGCAAGAGTTAGCCAAATTGCCAACCCTGCACTCCAGCTTTGGAATCACAGCCTCTGTCAAAAGTCTATTCCTCACTTGGCATGGTTTAACTGCTCTGAAACACTCCACTTATTTTGTGAACGTGTTTTGCCTTTATGCATTTTCATTGTGTCAGTTTTAAAAAAAATAATTTGTCGGTGATGGTCTCTGACATTTTTACACAGAGATCTAAATGAACAAATGTACATTTAAAGTACCAAATTGAAAGAAGCAGAACTAACAGGCTATATCAAAACAACAATTGCATTACAATGTGAATTACTTAAGAAGTCCATAAGCTGCATAATTATGTTAGCTGTGTCAAACGTTTAAATTAAAAATATATGACTTACACCTGCGCCTCCCATTTTCTTCCGGGGTGTTGTTTCTGCCAAATCTGTAACAATATATACATATATAATGTTTATCCCTGTTTGCGCAAAGCTTCAATGTCCAAAAAAAATATTTCCTGGATAAAAAAATCTAAATATCAGGTTGGGAGATGAGACTTTGTCAAGTTCAGATGCTCTCCTTCCCTCCGTGTCTCTGTGCAGCTCACATCAGCACATCAGACACACAGACAGCCCCTCCCAACTCCCATCCCAGTGGTGTTTTTCTCTTCCCGGTCTGCAGTGGTCAGTCTCTATCAAAAGTGCTCCAAGGAAGGAACAGTGGAGAACCGGCGACAGGGTCATGGGCGGCCAAGACTCATTGATGCACGTGTGGAGCGAAGGCTGGCCCGTGTGGTCCGATCAAACAGACGAGCTACTGGAGCTCACATTGCTCAAGAAGTTAATGCTGGGTCTTATAGAAAGGTGTCAGAATACACAGAGCATCACAGTCTGTTGCGTATGGGGCGGCATAGCCGCAGATCAGTCAGGCTGACCCCTGTCCACCGCCCAAAGCACCAACAGTGGCACGTGAGCATCAGAACTGGACCACGGAGCAATGGAAGAAGGTGGCCTGGTCTGACGTTTTCTTTTACATCACGTGGATGGCCGTGTGCGTGTGCGTGTGCGTGTGCGTCCTTGGGTCCTGCCATCCATGTGGATGTTACTTTAACACGTACCACCTACCTAAGCATTGTTGAGACCATGTACACCCTTTCATGGAAATGGTATTCCCTGGTGGCTGTGGCTCTTTCAGCAGATAATGCGCCTGACACAAAGCAAAAATGGTTCAGGAATGGTTTGAGGCGCACAACAGCGAGTTTGAGGTGTTGACTTGGCCTCCAAATTCCCCAGATCTCAATCCAATCGAGCATCTGTGGGATGTGCTGAACAAACAAGTCCGATCCATGGAGGCCCCACCTTGCAACTTACAGGACTTAAAGGATCTGCTGCTAACATCTTGGTGCCAGATACCACAGCATACCTTCAGGGGTATATACTCACCTAAAGGATTGCCAATCCTTTAGGAACACCATACTAATACTGTGTTTGACCCCCTTTCGCCTTCAGAACTGCCTTAATTCTACGTGGCCTTGATTCAACAAGGTGCTGAAAGCATTCTTTAGAAATGTTGGCCCATATTGATAGGATAGCATCTTGCAGTTGATGGGATGCACATCCAGGGCACGAAGCTCCCGTTCCACCACATCCCAAAGATGCTCTATTGGGTTGAGATCTGGTGACTGTGGGGGC